>OX578151.1:11285971-11345971 GCA_951213105.1 Amaurobius ferox | reverse complement strand
GGGTCTTCTACATATCAATGAATTTTTTTTTTGTTTTGTTAGAAGAGAATACTGAAATGATGTTTGGTTAGCATTTCTCTGTCCGACCAACCATCCTACTTAGTAATACATTCAGCGAATTTTTAAAATGTCACCAAATTGATAAAAATGTTTTCAAATCTATAAAAATATCTTGAAATTGATAAAATTGCGCTACATAAATGATATTAATTGTTTTTTGTTACGGGATAGTATTGTGATGATATTTCGTCAATTTGTCGCAAAGTGGAACTGTCAGTTCTACAGTCCCACTTGGCGATAAATTTGGCGATTTTTTAAAATGTCGCTAATTTGACGAAACTGTCGCCAAATGTTCCATAGAAATATAACTATTTAGACGATATTTTTTCTACCAATTTATTTGAAGCAAATGATATCATGTCGCTTAGCAACGGATTTAAATCCAATGTGTTTATGCGGCAGGCGATTTTTATTAAATCCTTTCCGATTTGAATAATGAAGATATGTATATAAAATAAATTTCATTGCCATTTCATTTTGGACTGGATAATATCAATTATACTCTTCAGGTTTAAACATTATTATTATTGATATTTTCCGGAATTATTGATTCAGGGATTATTGATATTTTGAAGTTATTACGCCATTGTTTTATTGCGGCAAAAATTGCTGACACACGCATATTGTACGTTGTACGAGTAATCTTCTAGGAATGCACGGGTATATCTTCTAACCTACGAGAATATAAGTAGTACAGGTATATTGGCATATATTTTGACATATATTGGCATATATATTGGAATCAAGTACAGTCTTCTGGTATGAAGATTAAGGGGATTAATTATATATTCAATTTATTACGTCGTCTGCTGTATTTTACCAAAAAGCATTTGTGACTCATATTGCAAAACGGGTAATCTTCTACTAATAATCGGACATTATAAGTAGTACGTGTATATCTTCCCATATAATTTTAGCACTTTAATTTTGACATATATTGGAATAAATGACTGTCTTCAGATTTAAAGATTACGGGTTTATTGGTATTTTCAATTTATACATGTAATCTACTAATACAGGTTATATTTTCTAATATTCGCGTATATAATTAGTATACCATACAATTTTAACGCTTTTATTTTGCATATATTGATTCAATTCCATATTTTTTTTTATATTTGCTTACATAAGGGGTCCAAGATGTTTTATTCTTCAGATATGTCCATGAAGATAATTTTATATAGCGAGAATAGAGATTCTTAAACTTCTTTTTATGAGCATTATATTAAATATTTTAACAGAATATTTTGATTAAACATGTCATTTAGTATACTATAAGAATTTGGGCATGATTATGAATTTCAAGTTTCTTTATATTATATACTCCGTACGAAGAACGGGTATGCTGCTAGTATAAAATAAAAAACTATATAAAGTTTACTAAAAAGTTTACTTTTACTTCGGTTTTAGTAAAATGCACTAAAAAGTAGAAAATAGTTTTTAACTATCACAGCATTCTAGATCACGAATGACTTGGTCAAATGTGCATGCTTTGATGATCATGGTGGCAAAAAAGATCATGACAGGTTATTGGAATGTAGATTATTGCGAGGTGATTCTACTATATGTCAGGGCCTGATTAAGGCAGAGGCATATGGGGAAGCTGCCCCGGGTCACCGCATCAAAGGGCCCCCAAATTAAAGAATTGTAACATCCATAAACTAACGATTGCTTCCTGAAAAAAATTGCCATTAGATACATATAGGGATTGCCGCATTAATTCACGATCTGGACCATGCTGTCTACAATGAGAAAGTTGTTAATAATATAAATTCATTTAGAATATGCAAGAACTTTATTTTGTATACCACTTTATAGAAATAATTTATGCTTTAAAAAAGTTTTTGCATATTTCATATATGTCGGGAGGTGAAGGGGAGTGGGCGAAATAATGTTTTCCTCGCGCCCAGTTAGGTTATGGCGGGCCCCGCAAGCGAAACCCTGTGAAAGCATCCGTATGTCTTACTATTTCGTTTGATCTGAGTTCACCAGTAATGCTGGTGAACTCAGTGAATTCTTTGTAACAAGAAATTACAAGTATATGTTGGGACAAGCGGTGTGTGTAATGAACATTTCCAAAATAGAATTGTTAACTTCCAGATTTTGTCGCTAGACACTCTATCACCAATCTCATTTGGTAGCAAATGATCAATTTACTATTCTAAAGAACTTGAACCGGAATATCGAACCCTGCATCTTCGAACTGGCCACTCGACGCTCTACCGTTGAGCTAGTGCAAGGAAATTGAAAGCTCTTATCGTCGAAGTGGACTACGCATTATGTACCCTCTAATGTCCAGTTGGTGGACAACTCTTGCTATTTTTACCGCAGATTAGCCTCCTGCTGCTACTCTTTTTACCTAGGTAAGTGTCCTGCGTAGTCGTGATTCTCTCAATTTGAAATTAACACTCAATCTTCCAGAGTGCACTGAATCCGTACTAGTCGTACTAGAGTCACTTTCAAACCTCCGTTATCACTTGACTAACCTACAGGGTTGATTTGCTCAGGCGCCATTGTAAAGAATCTAGCTACCCCAACCGGAAATCAAACCCTAAATCTCCGAACTGGTCAGCCGACGCTCTAGAGGTGAGCTACTTGGACGAAATTGCAGGCTCTTATCGTCGGGGCGCGACAGCCCAGAGGTTAGAGCGCGAGAATTGCACTCGATCGGCCCGTGTTCGATTTCCCCCACTGCCAAAACTACCGCCGTATTCTCCCGGAGTACAATCACCTTAAACATGTGGGTTCTCAAGTCCTTCTGAGAGGTTAGTGGTAGTGGAAAGAGGGTACGCTCCCTGTGGATGCCCCCTCCCATTGGATAACGGTCTAATTTCGGTGGCATTTCCTGGCCATCCTAACAGATACTTTATACCTTTCTAGTAGGTCAGACGGTCTTTGTCGAAGAAGAAGAAGAAGCTCTTATAGTCGAACTGGACTCTGCACTATACAATACATATCTTCCATACAGCTCAAGCTACTATCGCTCGAAACATATCTGACCTACTTACAAATTTATCTGTGCAGAATTTCCAAGTCATAATAATAAATTATATTTCAGATTTTTACTAGGTAAAAAGTGAAAATTTGGCGTCCAGAATTATCACAAATCACAATCTGTACCTCATCTAACGTTTGACAAATTTCTGACACACGGTAGGGGGGATGAGAATTTCCCAATTATACCCGTTGCATCATCTATCAATTCCTTGATATTCTGCGGGGATTTCACATTGTTTCGGAATTTCACAATTCTCCTTCAAGCCTGTCAAAAATTCAAATTTCGTTTTCGGTCAAATACAACCTTATCTCGGAATTTTAGACATCAATTCAATTAATTTGAAATTAATAATTCGTGTTCAGCTAATAATATTTTGGCGGAATTAAAAATGTGTGCTTGGATAAGATTGGCAATGGGAATTTGTTTCCCAGTAATTCTTAAACTTGTTTTGAAGCAACAAAACTTTCGTATAATTCATGTCACAAGGCTTAATAATTTAAAGTGATTAGCAGCGCTCACAAGGTTATTTGTTTTGGGGAATAGATGAGAGGTATTAACAGAATGCCTAGAAAAGTCATAGTAACTCATTAACTTTGTATGGAAAAGTCCATGGGTGTACATTGTAAAGAGCCTTGCTGCCCCAACCGGGAATCGAACCTTGGATCTCTGAACTAGTCAGCGACGCTCTACCGTTGAGCTACTGGGACGAAATTGCAATCTTTTATCGTCGAAGTGGATTCTGCATTCTCTACCTTTTATTATCAAATTGGCGGGCAACTGAAAATTTGAATGATCACCTCCTGTTATTTTTACCGCAGGTTAGCCTCCTGCTACTACTATTTGTACCTAGGTTAGTATCCCGTGTAGAATTTATCCTCTCCATTGAAATCGGTTCTCAATCCTCCAGACTCCACTGAATCCGTACTAGTCGTACTAGAGCCATTTTCAGACCTCAGACATCAAGTATACGTAGTTGTCAAGTTCAAATAGAATGTATATCTGTCTGTTTAATCACAATGTTTTTCAGCCATTGTTTTCTTTTTAGATCTAAATAAATGTTATTTTGGCAGGATGGTAGACCTTGGGTGCCTCCTGAGTGGAGGAGGTACCCTTTCCCGGCCGTGCAGCTAGCTACTCTAAACCCACTATATGAGTCCTACGGTATAGGGTCTTCAGACCTCCGACATCTTTGCACTAACCTACACGGTTGATATTTTCGGGTGCAATTGTAAAAAGCCTTGCTACCCCAACCGGAAATCGAATCCTGGATCTCCGAACTGGCCAGCAGACTCTCTACCGGTGAGCTAATGGGACGATATTGCAAGCTCTTATAGTCAAACTGGACGTCAAACACACCATACAATACATCTCTTCAATCTAGCTCAAGATACTATCGCTCAAAACATATTTGGCCTACTTTAAAATTTATGTGTACAAAATTTCCAAATCATTAATACAGGAAATCATTACATGTAAAATTTTTACTAGGTAAAAAGTGAAATTCTGGCGTCCAGAATTATCACAATCTATACCTCACCTAACATTTCACAAATTTCTGATACATGGTAGGAGGGACGAGAGTTTCTTAATTATACCCCTTGCATCATCCATCAATCCTTTGATATTCTGTGGGGATTTCACATTGTTTTGGAATTTCACACTTCTCTTCCACTGCTGTCAAAAATTCAAATTTCGTTTTCGGTCAAATATAGCCTTATCTCGGAATTTTAGACATCAATACAATTAATTTGAACTTAACAATTCCTGTTCAGCTAATAATATTTTGGCGGAATTAAAATGTGTGTTTGGATAAGATAAGGATTAGCAATGGGAATTTGTTTCCCAATAATTATTAAACTTGTTTTGAAGCAACAAACTTTCGCATTATTCATGTCATAAAGCTGTAATTTCTGTTTCAAAAATGTAAATTGTGATTAGCAGAGTTCACAAATTTATTCGTTTTGGGAGATGGTTGAAATGCATGAAATGAAGAGAATGTCTATAAAAGTTACAATAACTCATAAACTTTGTATGTAAAAGTCCATGTGTGTACGTGTTAGGTCTATATATAGAACAAATAATAATTCTCTGTTAAATTTAAGCAATTGCAGCGCCGGTAGTGAAGAATTTACAATCTAGGATAATGAACTCGCAACCAAACGAAAAAATCTGATGTGTGCAACACATGTATTTCCTTATATAATGCAATGAAGTTACTACCTTTACAGTTAAAAAAAATCTGATGTGGGCAACACATGACTTTCCTTATGTAATGTAATGAATTTACTACTTTTACAGTAAAAAAATAGGTTTTTCTTATAGTAGATACTAATATTCTGTCCAAGATATTGAATTTTCGACAATTAGTCGTCATTTTCATAGATTTAGCATCATTTTTATCCATTTGGCGAGATTTTCATTAATTTGGCAACATTTCAAAAAGTCGCCAAGTTGGCGACATTCCGCCAAATTCGTCGCCAAAATCTCGCCAAGCGTTATGCACTAAGAAAAAAGTTATTCTTACAGCAGATAAATGACTATTGGCGTTCAAATACAAAAGTATTATTCAAAGTATATTTTTTCATGAATGGAACGAGCTAGATCCACGAGAATGATGTCACTCAATTTATCGCATGGCATCACATATGAAAAGTGAACATGTTTCTCAATAGGAATGAATTTTTTCTTTATGTGACTTTTTCATAATTTTTTTGAAAAATGCACAATATCTCGAGAACGGTTCATGTTAGCGTTCTAAAATTTATGCCAATCGTTTTCTAATGAAAAATTACATAAGAAATGTCTATTTGCGTAACTTTATTAGCGGTTTTGATTTTTTGACGATTTTTTCAAAATTTCATTCGAAAATTTAGGGGGGTTCTGAACATTCGATTACGCATAAAAACAATAGGCTTCCAGTGTTTACGGATTGTGATTTTTGTACCAAATTTGGTTCGAATCGGTCCATTCGTTCGTCAGTTATCGTCTCCACAGACTCACTGACACACACACACACACACACACTTTCACACACACACACACACACACACACACACACACATACACACACACAGACATCACTTCAAAAATGTTTGATTCGTGATCAGGGATGCTTGAAACGTGCTCTCCCGTCGAAAACTCGAATTCGAATTTTCGACCCCGTCACAATACTTTCCTTATACATTATGTATATAAGGAAAGTAAAAATGTTATTCTTATAGTAGATACTTATATTCTTTCCAAAATATTGAATTTTCTTCAATTAGTCGTCATTTTCATTGATTTAGCGTCATTTTTATCCATTTAGCGAGATTTTTGTTAATTTGGCAACAACTGAAAATGTCGCCAAGTTGGCAACATTCCGCCAAATTCGTCGCCAAAATCTCGCCAAGCGTTATGGACGGAGAAATAAGTTATTCTTACAGCAGATAAATGACTATTGGCGTTCAAATACAAAAGTATTACTCAGAGTATCTTTTCTCATGAATGGATCGAGCTAGATTCACGAGAATGATGTCACCCAATTTAACGCATGGTATTACATATGAAAAGTGAACATGTTTCTCAATAGGAATTTTTTTTTATTTTATATAACTTTTTGATAACTTTTTTGAAAAATGTGCAATATCTTGAGAAAGGTTTATGTTAGCGTTCTAAAATTAATGTCAATCGTTTTGTAATGAAAAATTACATAAGAAATGTCTATTTGCGTAACTTTATTAGCGGTTTTGATTTGTTGACAATTTTTTTTTTAAAATGTCACTCGAAAATTTAAGGAGGTTCTGAACATTCGATTGCGTATAAAAACAATAGGCTTCCAGTGTTTACGGATTGTGATTTTTGTACCAAATTTCCTTCATATCGGACACACACACACACACACACGCACACACATACTTTCGCACATACACACACACACATACTTTCACACAGACATCGCTTCAAAAATGTTCGATTCGTGATCAGGGATGCTTGAAACGTGCTCTCCCGTCGAAAACTCGAATTCGAATTTTCGACCCCGTCACACTACTTTCCTTATACATTATGTATATAAGGAAAGTAAAAAGGATATATGAGATCTACAGCACAATAACGTTTAATTTAAGGTTGTTTCGTTTTAATGTTGAATTATATTTTTGGCTCTTTTCCGGATGGCAACACGTAAAACTATTTTGAAGTACCCTATTAACTTATATTTCAGGCTAAAATCTTTAGATTAACATTTATCAATATTGATAGCATTTTCAATATATAATATAGTCCATATATTGAATTATTTTAATTATTAATTCATCTATTCACCGTCATTTCAGCTAATTTAGCATCAATTTTGCAATTTTGACTAAATTTACGTCAATCTGAGAAGAAATATCGCTGTTGATGACATTTTTCTAAATTAGTCGCCAGCTTCGCCATATTTATCGCAGTGATAGACAAGGAAAAAGCTCTTTTCTTAGACTTAAATAACTGTTGACGAATTATTGATCGTAAAAATACAAAACTATTATACAGGTATCTTCTCTCGTGAATGAAACAAACTAGATCCACGTAAATGATATTAACAAATTTGTTACATAATATTGCATAAAAAGTGAACACATAGATCCACGTGAATGATGCTAACAAATTTGTCATATAATATTGCAGAAAAGTGAACACATTTCAGGACAGTTAGTATTTTTTTTTCATATTATGTAATTTTATTAGAAAATTTCAATAAATTTATTATAAACATATCCATTATCTCGAGAACGGTTCATGCTAGACTTCTAAAGTTTCTGTCATTCGTTGTATAGTGAAAAATTAATTAAGTATTACGTAATAATTAAATATTCAGATTTTTAACACTTTACAACAAAGTTGAAAAGTGTTTATGACTTTGTTCATTCTGTCTGTCTGTCTGTCCGTTAGCCCGATAACTGCCGTAAAAATGACTTAATCAAAATGAAATTTTAGTATGTTGTTCAGACGGTCCGTAGGACCTATGGGAATATAAATGAATAATATCACCCAATTAGTTTTGGATTGAACCCGGGTTGAAAAAATGAAATACATTGAGCCCTACGGGAACTAATTTTTTAAACATTTTTTAAGCGGATTTAAAATTCACAAATAGCTTCGAAAATTTTAGGAAATATTCAAATTATCCCATAAAATATATAAAAGAAATTTCAACAAAATATATTCAGTAGTTTTTTAAATAAAAATTAAAATAATAATTACACCTCTTATATGAACGATCACGTGACCATGATATGAAACGATCACATGACCCACTTCAAAATAATATATGGCATCCATCTTGTTTCAAAATTGTGATTTTTTTTTCTTCTTAATTCATATTGAGTGTTGTATCCGTCCTAAAACTACTTTATTTTTGCTTAAATTCTGTGCATCTACATACTGAAACAACGCAATGACAATATATTTGAGTTTAAATGCTCATCTAAATTTGATTATTTCTACAACTAAGCCTATTTTTCACCTATGTAAAATGTAAACAGCAAAATATATAGAATGAGTTGTATTAGAATTACTGTATTTTTTTAACACAAAATAATTTAGTCCATGGAGTCTGCATGGCTGATATGAATGAAATATTAATTGATTTCATAAAGAGAAGGACGATTTTTTTCGATGAAGTTTCAAGCATAGAGTTTAATTTTTTGTAGCTCCATGGTCTTAAACAAAATGTTCAAATAAAATAAATTATTATAGTATTGTGATTAATGAAATGAATGGGAGAAAGATATGAATGAAATCCTGTTTTTATAGAGTGATCCAGGCGTGTTATTTTTTCTATGACGTCATTTGAATTAATTTCAGTTGTTTTCGATGACGTTTTCAAATATAATAAATTATCGTAGTATTATGATAATTCTAAAACTATTACCGAGGAATGTATAACATTTTAGAGATGTTTAAACCAGGCAATTTATATTTCAATGCCGTCATTTGAATGAAGTTCATTTCTTTCGATGAAGGTTTAAGTTTTCAAATATAATAAATTAATGCAGTATTGTGATAAGTTTCAAAATATTACCGATGAATGTATTGCATTTTAGACTTGTTTAAATAAAATTGCATTGAAGTTGGAAAGTGTTCCATAATCAATGCTTTAAGCATTATTGATCTTTCTTGTTAATGATGTTTTTAAATTTTATTTGAAAATTTGGGCGATCTTATGAACATTCAATCGCTTATAAAATTAACAGACTTCCAGTATTCGTGAATTTTAATGTTTGCACACAATATCGTTTGAAACTCTCCATTGAATAGTGAGATATTGCGCCCTCCCCCCCCACCCACCCACCCACACACTAACGTTTATTTAGAAATCAGCAATGCTTGCAAATTCTGTTGAAAATTCAAATTAGAATCTTCGATCCCGTCCCAATACATCCCCTGTACATTATACTATGTATATAGGGAAAGTAATAACGCTTAGAGAAAACAGGCTGAATGGGCGAACTGGGCTAAAAGAAGAACTGTGCCCTAGACCGCAGGAAGAAAGTCCAAGTTAGGTAAAATATTGTTGTTTGTAGTACAATTTAGTGGTACATTAATAGGAACATCTTAGGGTTTATACCGGCTTGAGTCCGCCAAAAGAACGTATCCATTTTCGGGGAGCACTCGAGACTTGGATATAACTTCCACATTTTTTATACAACGTCCACAACGCAGATATAACGTCCATATTTTTATGTCATTGTTTTATGTGATATAATTTAGTTTTTTCTTTCCTTATATACATAATGTATAAGGAAAGTATTGTGAAGGGATCGAAAATTCGAATTCGAGTTTTCGACGGGAGAGCACGTTTCAAGCATCCCTGATCACGAATCAAACATTTTTGAAGGGATGTGTGTGTGTCTGTCAGTGAGTCTGTGAAGACGACAACTGACGAACGAATGGACCGATTCGAACGAAATTCGGTACAAAAATTACAATCCGTAAACACTGTAAGAATATTGTTTTTATACGCAATCTAATGTTCAGAACCCCTTAAATTTTCGAGTGAAATTTTGAAAAAATCGTCAAAAAATCAAAACCGCTAATAAAGTTATGCAAATAGACATTTCTTATGTAATTTTTCATTAGAAAACGATTGACATAAATTTTAGAACGTTAACATGAACCGTTCTCGAGATATTGTACATTTTTCAAAAAATTATCAAAAAGTCATATAAAATGAGAAAAAATATTTCCTATTGAGAAACATGTTCACTTTTCATATGTAATACCATGCGATACATTTGGTGACATTCTCGTGGATCTAGCTCGTTCCATTCATGAAAAAAGATACTTTGAGTATTACTTTTATATTTGAACGCCAATTGTCATTTATCTTCTGTAAGAATAACTTATTTCTTTGTCCATAACGCTTGACGAGATTTTGGCGACAAATTTGGTGGAAATGTCGCGAACTTGGTGACTTTTTTAAATGCTGCCAAATTAACGAAAAACTCGCCAAATGGATAAAAATGACGCTAAATCAATGACGACTCATTGATGATGACGATATGGAAAATGGCGACTCATTGACGAAAATTCAATATCTTAGAAAGCATATAAATAACTACTATAAAAATAATCTATTTATTTACTGTAAAAGTAGTAAATTCATTGCATTGTATAAGGAAAGCTATGTGTTGCCCACATCAGATTTTTTTTTATTGTGAACGTTATCGGACTTGCTCTTTCTGAGCCCTCCATAGGAATGTACTCACGCTTCATTGGATCATCTACAAAGTAGAAATTTGGTATATCACAGTTTTTTATACTTTTTATAATACATTGGCACAATTTTGAAAACTACGTTTACTGCCTTTGTTGTTCATTATCTAAAATGCCTGTGGATTACATAAGATATATGGACAGCACAAAATATCAATAATATTTACACAATGTCTGGAGAACATTTTTCGTCAAAGCAACGCATGCTTCGAAAACAAAAAAGTTAACCACTACGAGTCTACTGTCGCTGTTTTATGCTAAACCAAAAATGAAATACTCGTTCATATGACTTACTCACAGTCCAACCTGTCACTAAAATGTGCACCATCTTCAAACAAATGGCAGAGAGAATCGCGAATTTTGTAATTTTATTCCCTTGCATCATCAATCATCTATCTTCTATTCTTCTGAAAAGATTTTACATTGTGTCGTATTTAAACTGCTCTCTTGAGATGCAGTGTCAAAAATTCTGATTTTGTATTCCGTTGTGAACCTCATCTCGGAGTTGGTGATTGGAAATGGATACCATCTTAGCCCATGAGGACAATGGCATGGGCTGATGACGATGTCACTCTGTGGTTGCAATCGAGTCCATAAAGACGATTTGGGATCACAAAGAAGTACCTGACTCGGTTAGATTCCAAGTGTTAATTTAATAATTATGTTGTCCAAAAATATATTTATAATACTGCAATTAGCTGACATTTATTTTTACATACTTATGGGTTTATTAAAATGAAAAATAACGTTTAGAGAAGTGCGAGAGTTCTGTCAGCATCGATTTCTATTGTTTAAGCCAATTGTCAAATTCTAGTCCAGATTCGCAGAGTGTGTTAACACTTGAACACGTGGACAAACTCGGACTGTAAAGGTAGTAAAGAGTATTGCCGTCTCAACCGAGAATCGAACCCTGGATCTCCGAACTTGCCAGCCGACGCTCTACCTATCAGCTACTGGGAAGAAATTGGAAGCTCTTATCGTTGAAGTGGACTCTGCGTTCTCCAACTTCTAATGTTGGAGGGCAGCTTATTATCTGTCTGGTAATCTAGTGTCATAATCTAGTGACTGATAATCTAGGGTGCTTATAATCTAGTGTCAGATTGGCGGGCAGATGACCATCTGCCTAACCATCTCTTGCTATTTTTACCTCAGGTAAGCCTCCTGCAACTACTAATTTACCCAGGATAATATCCTGCGTGGTATTTATCCTCTCAATTTGAAATCGGCGCTTAATCTTCCAGAGTCCACTGAATCTGTGCTAGTCTTACTAGGTCACTTTCAGACCTACGACATATTTGCACTAACCTGCAGGTTTCATTTGTTCGGGCTTCACTGCAAAGAATCTTGCTGTCCCAACCGGGAATCGAACGCTGGATCTCCGAGCTGGCCAGCCGATGCTCTACCGTTGAGCTACTGCGACGAAAATGCAAGCTCTTATCGTCGAATTGGACTCTGCAAGGTCTATACACGTTTGGACCAGTTGCACGGGCTGAGGCCCGTCCCAACTTGATGTCCTTGAATTACTTATTTTTGAAAAAGGTTTTATGTAAGCAAAGATATCAACATTATTTTTATTCTGCTTTTCATACAAAATTCTTATTTCATATTCCTATACCATGTCACCCGCTTATTGTTACCACATTAAATTCTATCCCGCGCCATTAATATTACCACTAAATAAACGTACTTCTTCCTTTCATCGACAACTACTATTTGCCCACTAATCCTATCCGCAAAGTAAACTTTCTAATTTGAATTCCTCTTCTCTTAGCCTTAAATAACCTATAATTATAACTATATGATTTAAATATGCTTCTAAGATAAGTCTTCCCATGCGTAACTGCATCTACACCATATTTTGGTGGTATAGAAACCTCAGTGATGGCATATTACCCATGCTCTGTTGAGAACTAGCTCTTAATGGTGTCATTACTAGGGGCAATTTTTATTGCCGAATTTCGGCAAGTCCGTCCGTCAGTCATACTTTAAGACCCTCCTCTTTAACAGGCCCCTTCTCTATACTGCAGTCGATTTCATTCCAGAAAGCATTCTTTAGTGTATTTTTCTTAAAATTTGAATCTTGTATATCCAAAAGGTGTCTGTAATTTGGTAAAAGTTCTAGTGTTATTTTTTCATCTCCAGACTTCAGCAATTCTGCCCTGCAATGATACTTCCGGCCCCGCCTTTCTAGCACGCCCTTCCTCTCTAAAGCCGCCAATTCCATTCCAAGAAGCATTCTTTAGTGGTTTATTTTCGTATAATTTGGATTTGGATCTGTTATATCCCACAGATGTCTGTAATTTGATAAAAGTTCTATTATTATTTTTCCATCTCCAGATTTCAATAACTCCGCCCGGAAATGATACTTTAGGCCCCTCCTTTCTAACAGATCCTCCCTTTCTAATGCCGCCGATTTTAGGAAGCGTTCTTTAGTGTGCGTTATATATATATATATATATATAAATAAATATATATATATATATATATATATATATATATTAAGGACTATAATGTCATTTGGCACTAAATTCAGGTTACCTTCATGTAATAATTCTAAACAAGTGTTAAAGTCAATCAATCTGGACCTTGATAAATTTATTTATGGATTAGCTTCTAAATATGCTCAGCCTTTAGAGGCATTTAATATGTGGAAATTTACTATTTTAAGATCTATTAAAAATACCATTTGTAGTATTAATTTATCTAGATCTATATATAATATGGATAATATAAAGCATTCTGTTAATGATTTACATAGATCTTTTGTTATTACTTATGTAGATAAAGCCTCTAATAATTATGCTATTATTTGTAAAAAATTCTATATTCAATATCTGCTAGATTATTTAAAAAATAATAGTCTATTTAAAATTGATTCACACTCTCTTAATAGTATCAAATTGAAAATTATCAATATGTATAGTGATTTAGATATTAATAATAAATTTTTGACATTTCCATATATTGTGCTTATACCTAAATTTCATAAAATTCCTATTAAATTTAGAACTGTTACTAGTGGTCATAATTCATACTCTACTACTGCTAGTAAATTATTACTAAATTATTTAAATGTACTAAATAGCAATTTACGAGATTCTGGTGATAGCTACATTATTCTAAATAACAGTAAGGAATTAAAAAATAAATTAAAAACGCTTGGTAAAATAATAGGATTTCAAACTTTTGATTTTAAAGATCTATTTAATAATATTAAGATCACTGATCTATATGAAGTCATTTTAGCTTTATATAATGCTTATATTACTAAACATTCTAATCTTACAAAATTTACCAATTTTCCTAAGCTTCTCCATTTTGTTCTTTTCAATAATTATATCTTTCAAGGTAATAAATTATACTTACAAGTCTCAGGTGTTCCACAAGGTGGCTGTAGTAGCAGTATGTTAGCTAATTTATGTCTATATCATTATGAAAAATTCTTTACTTCAACTGATTATAAAATTTATAGATATGTAGATGATCTGATTTGTCTTGTATTTACTGATATCTATGTCATAGATATAGATTTCTATCCGGATAATTTGGAATTAATACCTAATGAAACTTCTATTAGTAATAATGTTTATTATTTGGATTTAAATCTAATTATAGAACCTGCTCATGGGATAGTTACTAAATTATATGATAAAAAAGATTTTTTTAAATTTAATATTAATAAATTATTACCTTTTAATTCCTGCAACTCGATTCAATTGTTTAGAAATATTATACTTAATCAACTTAGAATTTATAAGAATATACTTAGAAGAATTTATAAGAATTTATAGATTATCAGATAAAAAATTTCATGCTTTGCACATTAATAACCTCAAAATTACCAGTAAAATGTATCAATATCCTGCATATTTAGTCAATAGTATAGTTAATAAGTTTCGATTAACCTAAAATTCTCATATTCTCCCCTTATTATCTTATTTTAGCCGTACTTCTTCATTCTCCTGCAATTATATTTTCATCTTTTTATCTCGAAGCTTTAACAGTTGAATAACTCATTTTATTTCATTTTATTGCTTTTGCGCAGTACAGTTTTTATTACTCTCTTTGGCAACAGCAAATCACATCTTTTCATTTTGGCATATGGCAACATTGATCCAGTCATATTTTGCTCGTCATGGTTGCACTGAAGAGGTGCGTTTTGAGGTATTTATGTTTCCTTTATTGTTCCAATCTATATGCTTGTCGTCCATATAACACAAGTTTATAGATAAAATCTATCTTGTGTTTCAGAAACAAGCATTTTTGTGTTCATTTCGAAAGGATATATGGACCCGACGAGAATTTTTTCGAAATGAACATTTCGTAAGCCTAATCTCGTAAGCCTAAATCTCCTCCATGTGCAAGCTTTTTTGCTTGATTTTTTTGTTTTCTTATTTGCATTCCTCATTTTTGAAATTTGTTGATTGTCTTTGTCCTTATGACTTGCATTATGCTTTATTATTTCCTCTTTTTGTCTTAATTTCTTTTATTTCTTTGTATTTGTAGAAAATTTTGGAATAGTGTATTATGAGTTACTACATACATTCTTACTTTGGATTTAATAATTTATATATATATATATATATATATATATATATATATATATATATATATATATATATATATATATATATATATATATATAATTTATTTAAACAAATTTCGACAGAAAACGTTGCCAAAAATTCAAATTAGCTGTTAGTTTAGTTAACCTCTGCTCGAAGTAAAAAGAATGATCTCAATTTGAAATTAAAAATTCCAAGACTGTCCCACAATGACTACTTTGTAAGGGAGAAGGTTATCTATTTGGTTTCTATTACAAAAGGATAGTATTACTGATAGCATTTTAAATCAAAACTCTACTCTCTCGACGAGAAATCGCATATCTATAACTTCTCAAAATCTGCGCACAGAAAGTATTGTTTTCAAGTGAACATTTCAAAGTTGAGATTTCGGCAGAGCAAAATACCATTTTAATACCTACACTCATTTTAATATCTGAGAAAAGATGTCCGTGTGGAATTGTATGTGAGATTGTATGTTAATATAGCAGCAAATGTATGTATCACGAATAAGTTTAATATTTGGAAATATTATGTCAAAATTTGGATCTGCTAATGTTGGACGCTTTACTAACTTAACAATTGATTAGATAGAAACGCAATGCATATACGTACTATTGATGCAAAGCGATTTAGAGCGCTGGATACGGGGAAAATCACGAAATATAGGTGTCAGAGATGAAACGAAATTATGTAACAGAAATGGCATTATATTGTTAGGAATGCCTATCAAGAAACAATTGTTATAACTTGAATGTATGTTCAAATGTATTAAGTAAATGCTTGTTTTATGCCTAATGCTTGACGGTGGAAAGAATAAGACCAACCCTATTACTTTAGGACTAGCCGTTCTCGATATATTTTAGAGTTATCTCATATTTACTACACCCTCTTTGACAATACGCCCAGTTATCCAATATAAACGAAAATTGAATTGAAAGTGTAAATTCAAATAGTTATGTGGTTTATTTTATGCAATTAAACTCAATTTAATGTATTACTAAAGAAATTGTGAAGTCATGTATTGCCAAACACCTAAACATGACTGTAAGATTTAGCAAATACGGAATGCCAATGCGAGTGACAGTGTAACACGGAGGTTACGTATGTATGCTGTGAGTGTTTGGCGCGTCATTGTAAAGTGTTTAAAAAAAACATGTTTCTGTAACTAATACCCATTAAGTAATAACACAGAAATAAAGAGAAAGTGAATTTGAGTCTATAGCGAAAGTCATATGCTGCCCACATCAGAATTTTGTTTTTACTTGAAATTGCTCTTCAAATTTTTATTGTACAGATCCTGAAACAATTTTTACTTGTAACCAGTGAAATGTACAAAATTAGAAACCAGAGTATTTAAATCGGTTAAGACGTTTTCAAATTATAAACGGCCAATGCATATGAGCAAACATCTGTACTAAAGACAAATATGATTTTAATATTTCATAACTCCGGGCATTGAATTAATAATTATTCTGACGTGACCTGAAACGAAACGTCCCATCGAAATTAATTCCATCGTTCAGGAAATATTTGGGAAGAATCTATTAGAAGTTTTCCTTTTGCACTTTATTTAATAATACTGTACTCTGTATTATCATAATCTTACGTAATAAAGGAAGAAGTAGTCACCATGTATGTGTGAGTGTGTGTGTGTGACTATCTGTCTGCGTAGTCTGTCGAATCTAACAGTGTAGAATCTCTAAAGTATAGAATCTCTGCAAAATCTAAGCGTTGTAACGTAGTATAGTTGAAGAATACTGTACTCTGTATTATCATAATCTTACGTAATAAAGGAAGAAGTAGTCACCATGTATGTGTGAGTGTGCGTGTGTGACTATCTGCCTGTGTAGTCTGTAGAATCTAACAGTGTAGAATCTCTAAAGTATAGAATCTCTGCAAAATCTAAGCGTTGTAACGTAGTATAGTTGAAGAACCGAGGGGGCACTTAAGAAACAGAAGATATATTTTAAAATAAAACTTTAATGTATAGAGCTGGATAATAGCACGTTACAGCGGCTTACGGCCATGTGACTTTGGTACACACACTTTTCGTCATATACAATATACGACATCTTTCAAAATTGCTTGAAAACCCGTAAAATAAATGTACTCAGTATGCGATCAGCTGATTTTTAGTCGAGACGGAACGTCTGCGATTCCATCAAGGCACCTTTTATCGAATTATCGTCTGCGGCGAGAAAGAAAGAATATAATTATATAGGAGGAACGATACAATGGGACATTAAGAAATATCAATATTACTCACTACTTCTGCACTAGTTAGAATTATTTTTGATCTCATTCGATCCGTCTCAGCTTTCAGATGACCAGAAAATTTGGAATTTTTTCCAATTCAAGTTAGGGTTGACGTTCGTGATTCAGAATGATTTTCCAAAAAATGAGACCACTTTGCCTTTCACGCCTAGTTTTAACCAAACTCAACAAGCGCTAAGGCGAAATCAGCCGGCATGTGGGTAGATATCTTGCACGTGACAGACCTCTAGCAGTTGCAAAAAAGGACCAGCATTTTCCCGAGCTCCCTCTCTCATGCTGTTTTCTGGTATATCTAGCACTCATCGCTCTTTCTGAAAGCTAGGCATGAGAAGTAATAACATTTTTATATCATTTCGATGCGAATTAAAAAAAAATAAACACAAAAATCCTTCAACATTTTGCTTACGGGTGGAACAGCGTCCATCCCAAACGAATAACCTCTCAAAAGGACAGGTATTTGACATACCCTATACCAAACAGTTCAATCCTCTCCCCCTTTGCAGGCATGGGCGTCCTTGGACGATATTGCACGATAAGAAACTCTCCCTTCACGAAGGCCGATCATCCGTCTCCGTTCAAGCTCCGTAACTTGATCATAGGGCGTCCTCTGTCATCGTAGAGGCATAGTGACTTCTCATGAAACGCTGTCAAAAAACTATAGACAATTTTCAACGTCCCGCTATAGCTCTCTATACTGCTAAAACAGCAGTTCAGAGGGCGCTGCTCATCCCACGCATGCGCAGTGATTCTAAAATTCTAATCATTTGCATGGCATACCCTAAGTTGCATTTGCTGTAAGTTTAGGCTCAATCGCGAGCTTCCTGCAGAGTGTTGCACTTTTCACAAACATAAGTTTACATAGACGATACAAAATTCCTCTCAACTTTAGGCTATTCAGTTTATTTGTAGTCTTCATCAATCAAAATTTCCCAACCATACGCCTTGCATAGTCTATCACCTACTCCCTAATCCGGTTGAAATTTTACATCGCTGAGGATTTAAACAATTCCAAGGAGAAATCCTGCCAAAAATTCTGATTTTGTGCAAGTTTCAGTGCTTCTCGCAACTAAAGAAGAATATTAAATCGCGGATATTAAATCGATATTATTAATTTTGTGAGGTATATCAGTTGTTATTCCAGCAGAGTGAAAAATTTGATTTGGGCAGCATATGAATTTCCCTACAGTTTCAAATTATTCAATCATTTTCTCATTTATTTTCTTTCATAATTCGTTAAATTCATTTTAAACTGCACAAAACAAAACGCTCAATTATTTGAAATGACACTAAATTTACACTTTTAATTCAATTATCGTTTTCATCCGGTAAATGGACTTATTACTTTCCTTATATACATAATGTATGAGGAAAGTATTGTGACGGGGTCGAAAATTGGAATTCGAGTTTTCGACGGGACACCACGTTTCAAGCATCCCTGATCACGAATGAAACATTTTTGAGGTGAAGTCTGTGTGTGCGTCTTTGGAGACGATATCTCACGAATGAATAGAGCGATTTAAATGAAATTTGGTACAAAAATCCCAATCCGTGAATACTGGAAGCATATTGTTTTTAAACGCAATCGAATGTTCAGAACCCCCTAAATTTTCGAGTGAAATTTTGAAAATATCATCAAAAATCAAAACCTTTAATAAAGTCACGCAAATAGACATTTCTTCTATTTGCGCGACTTTATTAATGGTTTTGATGTAATTTTTCCTTAGAAAACGATTGACATAAACTTTAGAATGCTAGCACGAACCGTTCTCGAGATATTACACATGTTTCAAATAAATTTATCAAAAAATCCCATAAATAAAAAAAATATATATTAACCGTTGAGAAACATGTTCACTTTTCATATGTAATATCATGCGATAAATTGGTTGACATCATTTTCGTGGATCTAGCTCGTTCCATTCATGAGAAAAGATACTTTGAGTAATACTTTTTTATTTGACCGCCAAAAGTAATGTATCTGCTATAAGAATAACTTATTTCTCCATTCATAACGCTTGGCGAGGTTTTGGCGACGAATTTGGCGGAATGTCGCCAACTTGGCTACTTTTTTAAATGTTGCCATATTAACAAAAATCTAGCCAAATGGTTAAAAATGACGTTAAATCAATGAAAATGACGACTAATTGATGAAAATTCAATATCTTGAAAATAATATAAATATCTACTATAAGAACAAGCTATGTTTTTGCTGTAAAAGTAGTAAATTCATTGCATTATATAGGGAAAGTCATATGCTGCCCACATCAGATTTTTGTAAAGGCGGCGTACCAAAATTGAAAAAAAAAAGCTGATATATTTCGAAAGACTAGTCCCAGAGTAATTGGACTGATCTTATTCGTTTCATCGTCAAAAGTTACGCATATAGCAAGCATTTAATGGACACATGTGAGCATATATATTCCTTTATTTTAAATTTTGACAATTTTAGAGGGCTATTTCGCAAAAAAGGGTCAAGTTATTTTTTTCCGAATCGTGCTAAAATGTAATTAGCACCAGAGTAAACCACAAGTAATTTACGTACCAAATTTTGTAAAATTGTGTCAATTATTGTTTTAGTTGGATTGAATACATCCGAGTTTGGCGGACCATTTCTAAAAAAGAGTCATTTCGTTTTATTCCAAATCGTACTAAAATCTAATCAGTACCAGAGCAACACGCAGTTAATTATAAAATTTTTGGAAATTTAGTCAAATTTTTTTGAGTTAGAGTGGATGCATGCATTATACAGATAGACACATAGACAAACACACACACACACACACACACAGATACCATGATAAAATTAGTTTTATCGTACTTTAGAGTGCTTGAAACGTGTAGATCTGCCGAAAACTCAAGTAGCGATTTTCAACACGATTCTAATACTTTCCCTGTACATTACCATGTATTTCGGGAAAAGTAACAAGAAAGACCAATCATACATAAAGCATTGATTATAAAACACTTTCTAAATGAAATGCAATTTTATTTAAACCTCTCTAAAATGCGATACAGTCAGTCAGCGGTGATATTTTTTTAATGATCAAAGAACTACAATAATTTATTTTACCTTAAAACTCCGCCGAAAATAAATGAATTTTATTCAAATGACGTTATCGAAATATAAATCGTCTTATTGTATGTAAAAGTAGTGAATATTTCATTCATACACTTTTATTCCAGAGCCCAGCGTTAAATAATTTTGAGTGAAAAAAAATCAGCAATTCTTATAGAACTCATTTTGTAGTCATTGGTTTGCATTCTGCATGCATTAAAATTAGGCTTCGTTGTAGAAATAATCATAGTTTGATGATCATTTAAACTCAAAATTATTGTAATTGCGTTGGCTCAGAATATCGATGCACAGAAAATACGTAAAAATAAAGAGATTTTAGGATGGATACAACGCTAAGTATATATTTAAAACTTTAAATATCCCGATTTTTAAACTGGTAAAAAAAGCTGAACGCCATATTTTATTTTGAAGTGGGTCATGTGATATTTTCATATAATATGGGTGCAATTATTATTTTAATTTTAATTTAAATAACTACCGAACATACTTCGCTGAAATTTTTTATATATATTTTATGGGGTAATTTGCATATTTTCTAAAATTTTCGAAGCAATTTGTGAATTTTAACTTTGCTTAGAAAATATTTAAAGAATTAGGTACCATGCGGTTCAATGTATGGTACTTTTGCAACCCGGTTTCAATCCAAATCTAATTTGGTGATATTTTTCATTTGCATTCCCGTATGTCGCTCAGACCGTCTCAACAACATACTAAAATTTCATTTTGATAAAGTCATTTTTACGACAGTTAAATGAACAGACGGATGGACAGACAAACAGACAGACTGAATGAATAAAGTCATAAACACTTTTCAACTATGTTGTAAAGTATTAAAAATTCATTGTTATTTTAAATAACTATGCGTGTCATTTTGTGCCATTAAACTCGATTTACTGAATTATTAAAAAATAAATCGAAATTGAATTTTAGTCTGTAGGAAAAGTCATGTGCTGCCCGCATTCGATTTTTTTTCTTAATATGAAGACGAAACTGAAAACCGCTAAAATTTAGGCTATTCTGTTTATTCACCGTTTGAACAACCGATCAAAATTTCACAAGCTTCTGATGGATAGCAGGGGGTGAGTTCAAATTTCGCAATCATACGCCGTGCATCATCTATCACCTAGCTACTCGCAATTTTGGGGGAAATTTTACATCGTTGAGGATTTAAACAATTCCCGGGAGAAGTCCTGTCAAAAATTCTGATCTTGCTCAGGTTTCAGCTGCGTCAGATCCGGAAACTGGAGACGACGTGGAAATTAAATCGAAATTAATAATTTCGTGAGGTTATATCTCAGTTGTTATTCCCCTGCAGAGTGAAAATGTGTGCCAGGATATGTTATGAAAAGGTTCAACGCGGGAGATATTTCTGGTTAATATTTTGTCGTGTTCTGCTACATAAAATGCGTGTGCTGTTTGTAACTGAATTGGTGTATCAAAGAGTTGAAAGTGAATTTCTGTATCAAAGAGTTGAAACTAAATTGGTGTATCAAATAGGTGAAACTGAATTGGTGTAACAAAGAGTTAAAACTAAAATGACGTATCAAAGAATTGAAACTGAATTAGTGTAATAAAAGAGTCGAAACTGAATTGGTGTATCAAGCAGTTGAAAGTGAATTGTGGTATCAAATAGTTGAAAGTGAATTGGTGTATCAAAGAGTTGAAAGTGATTTGGTGCATCAAAGCGTTGGAGCTGAATTAGTGTATAAAAAGGGTTGAAACCAAATTGGTGTGACAAAAAGTTGAAACTAAATTAGTGTGTTAAAGAGTTGAAAATCTGATGTGGGCAGCATATGACTTTCACTACAGACTCAAGTCAATTTTCTAATTTTTTAATTCATAATGTATTATATTGAATTTAATTGATGAAAATAACATGGATAGTTTTCTGATATTATATCCAATTAACAACTTTAATGCATCTTCGTTTCGCTTGGCAAATTAATGCACTTTAAAGCCTTTAGCTCCTCAAATTTCTAGAAAACTAAAATATCTCGAGGATGGTTCATCCTAGAGTCATGAGGTCAGTTTTATTCTCTTTATTATAAAAAATTACATGACGAATAGGTAATTAATTCATATATTTCAGTAAGTTTAGTCATTTATTTCAGATGCATGATCTTTAAGAACCATTTCGTAAAAGATCTGTTATTAAGTCAGCATCAGGGTAAAACTTAAGGGATTTAATTACTATGTATTGGGAGATTTCATTAAGAAGTTTTTAATTACAAAAAAATCTGTGAAAAATTCCTCAAAATGAAAAAAATTCAACATCTCAAGAATGGTCAATTTAGAGTAATAGGTTTGGTCTTATTATTTACGTCATCAAAAATTACTTATAAAACAAGCACGTAATTGATACATTCAAGCATGCGTAGTCTTCTTTATTTTTTATTTTGGTAATTTTTTTAGATCATTTGGTGAAAAAGGCAGTTTCTTGCTTTCCGAAACGTACCAAAATCTAATGAGCACCAGAGTATTCCACTGTCAATTTGTCTGCCAAATTTTATGAAATTGGGTCAATTAGTTTTCAGCTAGAGTGGATTCATGCATTGCACAGGCAGGCACACAAACACAGACGTCATGCTAAAAGTAGTTGATCCCATTCCAAATGGGTCGAAACGTGTAGATCCGTCGAAATCTCGAGTTGCGATTTTCGACACGATTCCAATATTTTCTTTATACATTACCATGTATTGCAGGGAACGTAAGAATCAAATAGAAATTATATTATGTAAAACTCTTGGTAGTATATTCAGAGAACATTTTTTTCAACTGCGCGGGGCATTTTTAATAAGATAAATTGTTTGAGGATAGTTTTAAAATTTCTGTGTTGGCCTTGTGGAAAATGCTGTAATAAAGTTCAAGATTTTTAAATAAATGTCTTAAATAATCTAAAAATATGAATAATTTGTTAGTAACAGAATTTACTAAAGCAAAAGAATATATTCTAATTTCATCAAGAAGTTGCAGGGGGTAAAATATTACTAAAATATTTCATGGACATTATCAGCTAGAGTGGATTCATGCATTGCACAGGCAGGCACACAAACACAGACGTCATGCTAAAAGTAGTTGATCCCATTCCAAATGGGTCGAAACGTGTAGATCCGTCGAAATCTCGAGTTGCGATTTTCGACACGATTCCAATATTTTCTTTATACATTACCATGTATTGCAGGGAACGTAAGAATCAAATAGAAATTATATTATGTAAAACTCTTGGTAGTATATTCAGAGAACATTTTTTTCAACTGCGCGGGGCATCTTTAATAAGATAAATTGTTTGAGGATAGTTTTAAAATTTCTGTGTTGGCCTTGTGGAAAATGCTGTAATAAAGTTCAAGATTTTTAAATAAATGTCTTAAATAATCTAAAAATATGAATAATTTGTTAGTAACAGAATTTACTAAAGCAAAAGAATATATTCTAATTTCATCAAGAAGTTGCAGGGGATAAATATTACTAAAATATTTCATGGACATTATTACATTGCATGAAAAATTTAAACGAATTCTATCAAATTCACCGTAATTTCATCAAAATCGCCTAGAAATGTTTATTGCTTTAAATGTTGATACATTTAATTGGGAGCAAAAATGTTACCATAGTAATGTTTTTACTAATATTTCTGTTGAAGTATCTCTCAAAATTTGCTACAGATAGGGCCTAGACAATGGCTGATATCGATTTAGCCTCCAATTTAGGAAGTTATAAGAAGCTTAATTAAGGATGTATATTTAATTTCTTTTCCATTTCTGATTCAAAATATTTACTTGAAACATCTATTTCTAAAGATTGCCTATAGTTTATATGATAATGTATACGGATATAGCATAGAATTCTATAAGAATTAGTGTGGTTTTTCTACTTCTGTTTTTTCCATTCCCAACTACACCTAGTTACATTTTGATACTATGTAATACAGTATAGAGAAAGTATTGTTTTTACGAAAATTTTCGGATTCGGGATTTTGATACCAATATATGTACTAGGACCTGCAGACCACATTTTAACTATTTTTGAAGTTATGTCCGTCTATCTGTATGTCTATGGTCGATTTCTTGTATGACTAATAGCTTTCACAAATATTAATGGATTTCCACTAAACTTTGTATCAGGATGTGTTGTTATAAAATCCAGAACAAAATAAAAATTTTTAAAATTCACACGAGAACTTTATTCGAAATTTATTCGAAATTTTATATTTTTTTAGCATGACAGCATAAGGCGAAATGCGACATAATCATGCATAAAAGTGTTTATTAGTGGCTTTGTGATCACGAGAATTAATAGTTTCAATCATTGTTGTGAAAAATAGCCGCGATATAATTTTTGTGTTCGTGACGTTATTTAACCCCCTCGGGGGGGGGGGGGGGTAAATTACGCCAAGGGGGATTCTTTGTCAAGTATGGTATGAATCGAAACATATTTTAACCCCTTTAAAGTGAAGAGCACTCTAAAACTGTAATCATTTGGACCCAAGTTGCCGATTTTTAAAAATTTTTCTTTTAAAATTTGAAGAAAAAAATTGGATTCTGAAAGTCGAGTTGGTCTATACTCCAGTTGTGGTTTTTCATATCATGAGAACGATAAAAATATCGAATAATAACTTTGTAATAACTTTGGTTTTGTATCGAATAATAACTTTGTAAGTTCTAAATAGCCTTTCTATTATTATTTCCCTCAGTTTGCATCATAATTTATGTTATTTAAGGGTGAGCGCCAGTAAATTTTCTGCCCTATCCGCGCTTTGTTAACTTTCGCGGCACACATATTTCGCCGAAATTCTGCTCAAACAGTTGCGAAATATTTTCTGAAAGATAAAATGCAATGCTCAGATTATATTAAAACTAAATTTAATGCCCCAAAAAACATAGAATATATTTTTTATTTTAATCCAAAATATTTTTGGTGCTGCCATCTGCTGTAATTTAATTCATACCGATTATTTTTATTTTTTAATGAAAATTTTTAAATATCTATTCCTTCTAATACAGTGTTAAATACAACAACAGAACATATATAATAATGCTACAATCACGGAAAGGTAATTTATCATTCTATAAATTTGACTAGCAGCATACCCGTTCTTCGTACGGAGTATATAATATAAAGAAACTTGAAATTCATAATCATGCCCAAATTCTTATAGTATACTAAATGACATGTTTAATCAAAATATTCTGTTAAAATATTTAATATAATGCTCCTAAAAAGAAGTTTAAGAATCTCTGTTCTCGCTATATAAAATTATCTTCATGGACATATCTGAAGAATAAAACATCTTGGACCCCTTATGTAAGCAAATATAAAAAAAAAATATGGAATTGAATCAATATATGCAAAATAAAAGCGTTAAAATTGTATGGGACCCGTACTAATTATATACGCGAATATTAGAAAATATAACCTGTATTAGTAGATTACATGTATAAATTGAAAATACCAATAAACCCGTAATCTTTAAATCTGAAGACAGTCATTTATTCCAATATATGTCAAAATTAAAGTGCTAAAATTATATGGGAAGATATACACGTACTACTTATAATGTCCGATTATTAGTAGAAGATTATCCGTTTTGCAATATGAGTCACAAATGTTTTTTGGTAAAATACAACAGACGACGTAATAAATTGAATATATAATTAATCCCCTTAATCTTCATACCAGAAGACTGTACTTGATTCCAATATATAAGCCATATATGTCAAAATATATGCCAATATACCTGTACTACTTATATTCTCGTAGGTTAGAAGATATACCCGTGCATTCCTAGAAGATTACTCGTACAACGTACAATATGCGTGTGTCAGCAATTTTTGCCGCAATAAAACAATGGCGTAATAACTTAAAAATATCAATAATCCCTGAATCAATAATTCCGGAAAATATCAATAATAATAATGTTTAAACCTGAAGAGTATAATTGATATTATCCAGTCCAAAATGAAATGGCAATGAAATTTATTTTATATACATATCTTCATTATTCAAATCGGAAAGGATTTAATAAAAATCGTCTGCCGCATAAACACATTGGATTTAAATCCGTTGCTAAGCGACATGATATCATTTGCTTCAAATACATTGGTAGAAAAAATATCGTCTAAATAGTTATATTTCTATGGAACATTTGGCGACAGTTTCGTCAAATTAGCGACCTTTTAAAAAATCGCCAAATTTATCGCCAAGTGGGACTGTAGAACTGACAGTTCCACTTTGCGACAAATTGACGAAATATCATCACAATACTATCCCCTAACAAAAAACAATTAATATCATTTATGTAGCGCAATTTTATCAATTTCAAGATATTTTTATAGATTTGAAAACATTTTTATTAATTTGGTGACATTTTAAAAATTCGCTAAATGTATTACTAAGTAGGATGGTTGGTCTGACAGATAAATGCTAACCAAACATCATTTCAGTACTTTCTTCTAACAAAACAAAAAAAAATTTCATTGATATGTAGAAGACCCAAGCCACACGACCAACCCGAAGGTTTATGGCAGCTGTTTGTGTGCCGTTTATATCAATTTGGCGACATTTCCGTCAATTTGGCAAAGTTTAAGAAAAGTTGTCAAATTAGCGATATCCCTCCAAATTCGTAGCTTTGAATTTGCAGATCTGAATGAAACATTCTTATCCCGTTTCAATATACTAAATGAAAACACTACAATTGTATTAGAAGATATACCCGCTCTACTCTTTTTCTGTTTCAACAATCGGCTATATGAATTTATTGGCTAAACACAATATATGAGTTTAGTAGCTAAATACGATATAAGCTTGAAAACTCTTTGCCAAAATAAATGAAATTGATGTACGCAGTCAGCAATTAATATAATTAAAAGAAAAATCAAATCGTCCATTCATAAGATATACTTTTATATCCATTTATTTATTATTTAAATCGAAAAAAAATAATAAAAACATTAACAAACACATTTAATTTAATTGCGATGCCGAGCAACATGATATATCCTCCTAAAATGTTTAAATTTATTAACCACTAACAGCACACCCGTTATTCGTACGGAGTGTATAATTTAAAGAAACTTAAAGTTCGCAATTATGTGCAAATTCTGTTAAAATATTAAATTTATTGCTCCTAAAGAGAAGTTTAAGAATATATGTTCTCACTATGCAAAATTATCTTCACGATCAGATCTGAAGAATAAAACATCCTGCCCCCTTTTGTAAGCAAATTTACAGAAGAAAAAATAGGAATTGAATGAATATATGCAACCCCGTACTAATTATATTGTCGCAGATCAGAAAATATGCCAATGTGTTAGTAGAAGATTACCCGTATTACAATATGCGCCTCAAAAATATTTGCCAAAATAAAAGAGATGACGTAATAAATTGAAAACATCAATAATATCCGTACTCTTTATACCAGAAGGTCGTAATTGATTCCAATATATGCCAATATATATCAAAACATATGTCAATATACCTGTACTACTTATATTCTCGTAGATTAAAAGATATACACGTGTATTTGTAGAAGATTCGTACAACATACAATATATGAGTTTAAACAATTTTTGTCATAATAAAATAATTGCATAATAACTTGAAAATATCAATAATCCTTGAATCAATAATCCCCGAAAATATAAATAATAATAATTTTTAAACCTGAAGACCGTAATTGATATTATCCAGTCAAAAATGCTATCAGAAAAATCAAATCGTTCTTTTCTAAAATATATTTTTATATCCATTTATTTATTATTCAAATCGAAAAAATAATTATTAAAATTAACAGACAAATTTAATTTAATTGCGTTTCTGAGTAACATGATATAAGATAGAATCTTATAACATGTTAAATATGTCATGTCTTATAACATAAACTGCGAAATTAAATAACGATTTTGATTTCTCTATACTTCTCATTGTTCCGTAAAAGCTTGTTTTAAATAAACCATGAACCATGGAGATAGATTTCCCCTTTAAATCATGTTTCAAACAATTCATGTTTTCAGAAAGTGACTAATTAACGCAAAAAATCTCCCATCAAACTCAGAGATTAAATTTTAATTCACTTTCAAACGATTTTCAAGCTTTTCGTTTGGATAAACCACGGAGTTAGGGAGTAGAACTCCTAGGAAAAAGTTCCGTTTTTCATTAATATCTCGACAACCCCAGGTCTTAGAAACTCGAAACTTGGAAAAATTTATGGGGGGATATTTCAAGGCCATTCACCAAATTTCATTAAATTCGGTTCAGCCGTTTTTCCGTGATGATGAGACAAACGAAAATTTAGTTTTTTACTAATATCTCGAGAACCACTGGTCGTAGAAACTCAAAACACGGATATAATTTTAAGTGGGGCTATTTCTGGGCGACCCACAAAATTTCATCAAATGCGGTTCAGCCGTTCTCCCGTGATGGTGTGACAAACAGACAGACAGACAGACAGACAGATTTTCATTTTTATTTATATAGATAAGGGATCTGAATGTACATCACTGAGGACTGCAGTTTTGTCTTCAAGTTCCTTTGTCTTCAAGTCCAAGTTCAATTACGTTTCCGTGATTATGGCATCTGTTGTTGTATTTAATAGCATATTAGAAGGAATAGACATTTAAAAATGTTCATTAAAAAATAAAAATATTCGGTATGAATTAAATTACGACAACAGATGGCAGCACCAAAAATATTTTAAATTAAAATAAAACATATATTCTATGTTTTATTGGGTATTAAATTTAGCTTTAATATAATCTAAGCATAGCATTTTATCTATAAGAAAATATTTCGCAACTGTTTGAGCAGAATTTCGGCGAAATATGTGTGCCGCGAAAGTTAACAAAGAGCGGATAGGGCAGAAAATTTACTGACGCTCACCCTTAAACTAACTATCCTAACTGGTTCAGTTGTCAGACGAATCACCGACCTTATCAGCATTGTCTGCGTTCCCACGGTAGAATAAGAATATGTTACGGATGATGAGGTTCTTTACTGTTCTTGAGTAGAATGCTCTTGAGTAGAAGGTTCTTGGAATGCAAGAAGGGTTCTTGAGTAGACGATGAAGGATTCGAGTAGAGAACGGAAAGAAACCAAATTCGATACAACGAAGAATAGGAAGCGTCTAGTATTCGGGGTGTGGCCGCAATACTGGGCGAAGTAACAGATTGCCGGGGTAAGCACATAAGCTTTGTAAATGCGTAGTCATACAAGCATTATCACTATCCTAGAATATTGTAGTAACTTGTGTAATTTTCATTTATTCTGGGTATGTGCAAAAACAATTAATATATGCGTTGTCCGTTGCTTTAAACAGTAAGCTGCTGTTATTTCTGTTAAATCCCCAATAAAGTGAATTATATTTAAACAGCTGTCCTGTATTATTGCCCTTGAGCCGAAAGGTCAAAATATAAAGTACTCTAATTTTGAGTTAAGACACTTTTGACAGATTAAGTAAAAATCCTCTACAAAAAGTGAGAAAAGCGGATAAAGGGACATTTAAGTCTCTGCAATTTCATATATTTTGTTTATTTTTTCTATATAATTACATATTAGAGTTTAGTTTAGCAAACATTTCTGACACCGTTTTGACTCTTTTGGAAAAGCAATTTATGGGAATAATAGTCCAGAACTAAAATATGCCGAAAATTTCCTTTCCCATAGTCGTGTGATGGATGACGCTTCCCGAACGATTATCATCTCATTGCCATCACTTTTCTATTAATAAGTGATTAAAATTAATTGCGTTTTTTCCTATAAATAATCAAGAGTGATTCCGTTTGCCCAACGTTTAATGAATCTTGAATTTAAGGAGAATATTTTTGATATGAATTTTTGATGCTATATTTTTGATATAGCATCTATGCTTGGGGTTCCTATGACGAAAAGAGGGGCGTTACAAAAATGTAAATTTTTTAGGAACTTATACCTCTGAATCTAATAGATAAAAATTTAAATATTTTTTCATGTTTTGCCGAAAATTAGTCCAGATTGGTCCAAATTATGAATATATAAAAACAATTTCAATGTTTTAATATTTTGAACTTTGAAAAAAAATGCTTAAAGTATCTATCCAAGTGAGCGTTGTTTGACATTTACTTACTTTCACTCGAAATACGTTCGTAACTAAAATATGGATATAAATAGTAAACGACAAATATATGCAATGGGGAATTTAGATTCTTAATCTATATTTAAAAAAAGAAACAACTGACATAGTTTTTGAATAATTGTCTTGTCAAGTTTGAGAACATTGAAAAATTTTCGTTTCACAAGATTGTAATATTTATAGCTCAAAAGCATCTCAATGAACTATCAGTAACTGGGTTTTCCAATGGCAGGAATAGCTGTAATATTTAAAATGCTGCGAGTGTTGCAGCTGAATGCGTTTACTTACTCCCTGGTGAAATATTGGTGGGCAAGCACGAGATATTTTGTTTTCTGTTGTAAAATAATTAGAAAGGTAAATTCTAAATATATTTAATGATTGATGAGGTTTGAACAGAAAAGTTAGAAATATACATATTCAAGTATATATTTATGTGCCGCCAGGTAAGTTTATAGATTAGCATGACACTAAAATCTCATTGAATACATATAATATATATATATATATACCATATATTGTATACATATAATATATATACCATATTTTGCATACATATAATATATATACCATATATTGTATACATATAATATATATACCGTCAAACTAGTTAGTAATTTAATTTGACGTTTTCAGATAAAGTCTGGTAGGAAAAATCTAGGTGAAATTGGGTTGAAAAGTAGAAGTGGTAGTTATAGTCATAAATAGATAGCGAGTAAACTATAGTGCTCTGAAAGTCAGTAAATGAAACAAATGAATCTGAAAAAAATCGAATCAACTTATTGAACTTTATTGGAGTTCCATTTTACAAAATGTTATTCAAGCAAAATAATTTCTGCTCCATCTGACTAGAGCCACCGCCGAATTTTACTTTCTCTGCAATGCATGTTAATGTATAAGGAAAATATTAGAATCATGTCAAAAATCGCAATTCGAGTTTTCGACGGATCTACACGTTTAGGGACCTATAGAACAGGAAAAACCTATTTTTAGAGTGACGTCTGTGTGTGTGTCTGTGAGTCTGTCTGTGCAGTGTTTATATCCACTTTAACTCAGAAACTAATGGACCCAATTTCATAACATTTTACAGGTAAGTTACTTGTGAGTTACCCGGGTGCTGATTAAAATTTGGTACGACTCGAAAAAATAGAACCTGTCTGTTATGATGCATTTCCACATGTTTGTACTTAGCAGCGGGGTAAAAATAAAAAGGGCAATTGCAATGTACTTGAAATGTATATAATGGTTTTGTATTATGTATATAGCTATGCCTCTGCACAGACGAAATTGGGAATTTGGCGCCTGTGGGTTGTATGCGCACTTGACATGGATTGTAAATAGTCAGAGAATTACATGCAGCAAAATGTCAAAGTTGAGCTACAAATCTCTGAAAATTTATAGCCCTGTTAGGTGTGGCTCGTGTCGGGGTCCGGTCCTTGGACCACCCGGTTTGTGGAAAGCCCTCTGATTCTCGAATTTAATGGAGCGCATAAAAAATGAGCTAACCAATGGTGTGAAGCAAATTTTTGACCGCCTTTTTTATTGCGCTTGGGAAACAGCGAATGGGAATTGGGGGACTTCCTCCCTTTTTTGCTGTTTCCCTCGTCTTAAAATTTCTGGAAGTTTTTAGTAAAATGTAAAATTCAGATGCTTTTCTGATCTCGAGAGAATAGCACTCCAAGTGCTTGGCACTTGTGTTTTTGTGAAACCCGATCCGGCATGCATTTTGATGCATTTCAGGCACGGTATCCGTGGCCCCTATCTAGGGCGGCCAATGCTTTCTGCTAGGATCCGACGTCGGGTGTCCGGTGATGTATGGCGACTCGTAGCCAAAACGAGCCAGAGCCTAATTCAGCGCGACAACACAATTCTTCGGGCGGTGGCGACCAGCGAAGTAAAGAAAGTCGTCATTTTTTTTGGTTGCAGTACAACACAGCTCTGCCTCTAAACGGCGTGGTGTGGGACCTTTGCTCCCTTAGCTACATTCAAGCCGTGGCAACTGTGGCACTGCATGGACGGAGTGTTTGCGGAGCATCAATCCCTGGCTCCTATGCAGCAGACGAACGTCAACTGGGTGTCATCGAATGGATTCAGTGAGGTCCGTGGCAGATAATTTCTACTGAAACGTATTTGCTCCTGACTTATGGTAGCGCCTGTACACAAGTTCTCACGATCCGCTGGGCCTAAACCAACGTTAGGAGGTGGAGAATTCCCTTTTTCAGCCTTAGCCGGTCTGATCCTGCTGACGATGATAATTTACGTAATTGCTCTTGACTTCTGGTAAACCTGTACGCAAGTTTTATGAGCCTCTGGGTGTAAGTCAGTGTTAAGAAGAGGAGAATTATAGTGGACAGTGTGCCCATCTCCGGAATAATCCTTGTCTGAACTATCATCACCTGTTTAACATCAACCGAGCTGCTCAGACTGACAGTGATAGTTATGAAACGTCCAACACTGAACTAGCCATCCAAATAATATTGCCACCCATTTCCAATGTGCAGAGGGATTGCCACCAGCACCCATTTGAGTGTCATTTCTTCTGTAATGAAGGTATGGTGAATTATATTTGATTTTAAATGTTTTATAAGTAATATGTAACAGTATTTTTAATGTGATCTCCTGTGTTTAAGGGTAACTTTAAGCTTCATGGGATATTTGCCCAATGAATTTTGTTTTTCTTGAAAAGCAATTAATTGCAAGTTTTGGAAAATTTAAAAAAATACAAATTAATGTAAAATTAACCGTACACCACGAGGACAAGCTGGGTATTTGGGAAGTAATTGCAATTCTGTATATTTGTTATTAGTGTTCATTGAGATTTCATATGTTCTTTTAATAAATTGTTAAGTGGCCACAAAAAGGAAATGACTCTTTAATTAGGGAATGCAATGTACTTAGGTCCAATCGGACCCCACTATACGAAACGCGGATGAGCTGAGTGAAACTATTGGTGAGTAATATTTAGTGTATTTATGTGCTCTTTTTTTGTATTTATGTGTAAAATTTCACCTCACCACACTGTCGTCTTGTGAAATGACCCAATAGCGCATAAAATCGTGCTGAAAATCGTGAAATAACCCGTAAAAATCTGAAATGAAAGACTACGTAGGCTCAAATATATCAATTAAGGGGACGATGGACGTTGAATTTTTTTTATTTATTTATTGACTTAGAAACGTGAAAATTTGTATAAATATTCCTCTTAACATTACTATATACAATACCTTTAAATTTATTTTCAATTTTGTTGTAATTTTGCATATTTTTTTTAATTTAATTTTTTGAAAATTTTGATAATTTTTTAAAAATTTGAAAATGCTCCTTGCGTGCCATTTGCTCACAATTTTGATTAACTTTACATTATGATCACTCAAAAACACATTATGAACAAATTTGGGTATTCATTTTTAAATCCCTTAGAAAGTTAATTTTCTAAAAATATTTTTCGGCATTAAAATTTATTTTTCATCATTTAATTAGGTTCTTATTCACTTTTAATTACCTTAATAAAGTTCAATTACAAAATGCATACCCAGTTTCATTAAAAAAGTATGAGACGTGTCTTCTTGCCCAATTTCATGCATCTCAGACAAAAATTAAAGTGCATGGAGCATTTTAAAAATGTAAAACCTTTGAAAATTCCGTTTTGAAAAAATTGCATTCAACCTTTTGCTTACGGGTGGGACAACGTCCATCCCAAACGAAGAACCTCCCAAAAAGACATGTATTTGACATACCCTTTTCCAAACAGTTCACCCCCCTTTGCAGGCATTGGATGCCAATGTCTGCAAAGGGGGATCGACCTGTTTGCGATAGGGTATGTCAAATACCTATCTTTATGAGAGGTTCTTCGTTTGGGACGGACGCTGTCCCACACGTAAGCAAAAGGTTAACAGACGACATATCCGGGATATAGGACGCTGTCCCACCCGTAAGTAAATGTTAAATGTGTAAAATAATGTTTTATATTAAAACTTTTTAGTCGATTTTTGCTCATTTCAACGTCAACCGTCCCCTTAAATTTTTGTGTTATACGTAATATTTGACAATGAAAATATTAAGACCAACTCTATTACTCTAGGACTAGTCCTTCTCGAGATATTTTATTTTTTTCGCATTTCCACCACGCCACCTTTGAACGTAACTTCAGTTGCCAAATAAAAACAAAACTGCAATTAAAAGTGAAAATTCAGTGTTATGTCATATAATTATGTGCGTTATTTTGTGCTATTGAACGCGATATAAAGGATTATTGGAGAAATAAAGAGAACGTGAATATGAGTCTGCAGGGAAAGTCATATGCTGCCCACTCAGATGCTTTTAAGGATCACACAGATTTGTCCAGAATTATGGCTGGTCGCTCTTTAGGGAATTTTAAATAATTTCTTCGCTCTAAGAATCGGGAAATTTTAGTTTATCACGTTCAGGAAAACAGTATGACATGACAATGTTCTCCTAACAAGTATAATCTCCCTGTTTGATTCCTGCAACGATCAAAATATATAAATTTTCAGCCTATAGCCTTTCAACGAATTTGATTCAAGTAAAAGATTCCATTTCCAGTGACAAAGTTTCAGAGGTAGTAGACAGTGTTTACGCAAAGAATTTCTGACCAAATAACTTTTATTCAAATTATATATTTTTCTAAATAAATGTATAACATGTTTTTTTGTGCGTGTGTGTGAGAGAAACGGGCGTTATAGCTTTGATCCGTTTGGCACATGCTCCTGGTACTCAAAAATATATTGCTCCGGGTAAATATATCTCCCTGTTCCACTGTAACAAAAACTTTAGAAAATTGTGTTCATTCTTTCCCTGCAGTACACGGTAATGTATAGGGAATGTATTGGAATCGTGTCGAAAATCGCAACTTGAGTATTTGACGGAACTACACGTTGTGGGACCTCTGGAACACGAAAAACATATTTTCAGCGTGACGTCTGTCTGTATCTGTGAGTCTGTCTGTCTGTCTATGTAGATTTTGTACCCACTCTAACTCATAAACTAATGGGCCGAATTTCATAAAATTTTTATTGGTAATTTACTTTGATGCTGATTAGATATTTGTATAATTCGGGATAAAATAACTGGTCTTTTTTTTCGAAATAGTCCGCAAAAATCATATTTATCCATTCTGACTAAACGCATAATTGACCCAATTTCCCAAAATTTGGTATATAAATTAGTTATGAGTTATCCTGTTGTTGATTGAATTTTGGTACAAATCGGAAAAAAATAAACTGACTTTTTTCGCTAAACGGTCTGCAAAATCGACAAAATCTAACATAAAAGAATGCGTCTGTCCAAATGTATCCATTACATGCTTTTTATACGTAATTTTTGACGATGAGTTTAATAAGGCCGACCCTATTACTAGAAGTCTAACCGTTCTGGGGATATTTTAGTTTGTTCGTATTTTTGTTACGCCGTCTATAAAATCACGTCCAATTACCAAACGAAATCAAAATTTGAATTAAAGGTGCAAATGTAGTGTCGTTTCAAATATTTATGAGTGTTACTTTGTGCGACTTAAAAAAATATTAATGACATAAAGAGAAAATGAATTTGAGTCTGTAGAGAAAGTCATGTGCTGCCCACATCAGATATGTTTGTTTCACTGTAATTCAGTTGTTCTGTGTAACCTATATTGAGAAATATATTACAGAAATATATATAGAAATATATATAGAAATATATTATACTTTTATATCGTATTGTAACAATATTTGTCCATATTAAAAAGAAAACAAAATGTCATTCCTTCACACTGTTGACAGACAGGTTTGGCAGAGTTTGAGAATTCACTCTGAAAATTTATAAAGTACTATTCCATTTCAACCCAAGATCATGACTTTTGTATGAACCATACAATTTACTTCACTCTAAATTAAACTTCCAAGAACCTAATAACTACAGTTCGACGAAGGAATCACGACATTTAACAAATAAACAACTCTATTGACAGCTAACTTCGCTCGGAACGCTAAACATAAACACACACACACATATATCGGTTGGTCAGAATTAAAACATCCCTACTCTGAACCGGCCACACTTATTGCTACCGTAAACCCTAGAGTTGGTCGTGTGGTCTGGGTCTTCAACACCCCTACTCTGAGCTCTCCATAGATCGAACTACTCAGTGTAAAGGCCCCAAAATTGTTGAACATACTATTCAAGACATGGGGAAACGGATTACGTGAGAAAATATTAGTTCCAGAAACACCGATAGGTGGCGCTGTACAACAGAAAATATGCTGAAAAGACACAAAATACACATTTGTGGCATATTTTATTCGAACGTACCAAACATTCATATCACAAGGACCTTATCGATGCAGGGAATGCTGCGTATAACGTTATCCATTGATTGCTCAACAATACCGGTGGCAACATCGTCAACGACATCTGAACGAATCGATTTGCGTCCTCGACCCGGTTCCACTCCAAGATGTCCAATTTTCTCGAATCGAGCGATCATTCTCCTGAGAGCTTGTGGAAGTAATGGTCCTTTGAGCAAATTCTTAAGTCGACGAAACTCTCGAAGTGGAGCTGCAACATATCCTTTGTTTTCATAAAACAGCTTCACAAGCAAAGCGCGTTCTGCAAGTGTGACAGCCATTGCTGATAAGAATGAAAATTTCCCAGTTTTATCCCCTTTTATGCCCAGAACATAATAGCTGCAAACCAAGGGTTTATGCAAATTTTTGTGCTTACAGTGCGAAATTGCAGTTACAATGACAGTTTAAGTTTCTTCACCTTTTTTCTTCTTTTTTTCATATCAGCAAAAGAAATTAAAAAGAAAAAATTCCATATCGCATGTGTTTGTTTTTTTGTGATTATTTTGTGTCTTTTCAGCATATTTTCATTTTTGTACAGCGCCACCTATCGGTGTTTCTGAAACTAGTTTTTTTTCGCGTAATTCCTTTCCCCATGTCTTGAGTAGTAGGTTCAGCAATTTTGGAGCCTTTACACTGAGTAGTTCGATGTATAGAGGGTTCAGAGTAGGAGTGTTTTAATTCTGACCACCCGGTATATATTACAAATCTATTCACAAATTTCTTACAACGCTAGTATTACACATTCTACCCTAGACATGCTAATCTACAATGAAGTTCAAACCTATTATTACTAAACTGACTTTTCGTCTGCACCGATGACGATAAAACTACGACAAAATACATATACTCACAAGATTGCAGGCTGTACTCTCGATGCTACCTTCCATGGACTATCAGAACATACACACGCGCGAACTCGGCAGAATGGCAGATCCGTCATTCTAAAGTCTGCCCTTCTTATGGCTTCGACCAGTCCTGAGTATGTGATTCTTCGGAATGAAAGTTGAGAAGTAACATAACACAGACAGTAACAGTTGGACATAAATTAAAATCAGGAAAAGTAGAATTAGAATAAAATGATAATAAATAATAGAATCCTCACAAATATTCTTGGGCGATTTTCTTCTGGAAATTCTGCATAAATAACTTTGACGCATCTCATCATTTTGTATAAGCCTCACCCACCTTCCAGTCAAGTGATCTTTCCGATATACTGGAGATATTCCGAAGAGGATGAGCTTTGAGCACTTCAGAATTTCGTGTGACATGCTCAACGCGCCAGAAACAGCAACGTCAAATTTCTGAAAAGCATCTTCTTCGGATAAAAGAATACATTTTCTGGAGAATTAAAATGTGTGTCGTCCTATAAGTACAGAGGATTATGGGTGGCAAAACTGTTGCAATACCTTGTTTTTACCAGCATTTTTTCCTCTTGTTTATCAGGATTTTCTATAGATAGAGCTCAGATGACTGATTTAGAGTTGGCAGCAAATTACAGAGAAGAACAGAGGAGTTTAATAAGGATTTCCATTCTCAGTTATTTTTACTTTCCCTACAATACATGGCAATGTATAGGAAAAGTATTACTTTCCCTGCAATACATGGTAATGAATAAGGAATGCATTAGAATTATGCCAAAAATCGCAACTCGAGTTTTCGATGGATCTACACGTTTTGGGATCTCTAGAATACGAAAAAACTATTTTTAAAGTGACGTCTGTATGTGTGTGTCTGTGTGTATGTGTGTGTGTGTGTGTGTGTCTGTCTGTGTGTGTATGTCTGTCTGTCTAACTGTCTGTGTATGTGTCTGTCTGTGTGTGTATGTCTGTCTGTCTAACTGTCTGTGTATGTGTCTGTCTGTGTATGTGTCTGTTTGTGCAATGTATGTATCCACTCTAACTCAAAAACTAATGGTCTACATTTCATAAAGTGTTGTACGTAAGTCACTTGTGTGCGTCCCTGGTGCTGATTAGTTTTTGGTACAATTCGGGATAAAATAACCCGTCTTGTTTTGGAAACGACCCTCAAAAATTGGCTGTACCCACCCTAGCTGAAAACCTAATAGACCAAAATTTACAAAATTGATTAGATAAGTTACTTGTGGGATAACCTGGTGCTGATTAGATTTTGGTCGCATAAAATAACCTGCCTTTTTTGCGAAATGGCCAGCAAAAATCGTCAAAATCTAAAATAAAAAACTACGTATGCTCAAATATATCAATTAAATACTCATTTTATGCTTAATTTTTAACGACATAAAGAATAAGACTAACCCATTACACTTAGTCGTTTTCGAGGATATTTTAGTTTTTTGCATTTTCACTACGCCACCTTTGAAATAAGTCCAGTTAACAAATGAAAACGAAACTTGAACTAAAAGTGCAAATTCAGTGTAATTATGAATAATTATGGGTGTTATTTTGTGCAATTAAACTCATTATAAAGAATTATTGAGAAAAATAAATATAACGTGAATATGAGTCTGCTGTGAAAGTCATGTGCAGCTCACATCAAATTTTTTATTTACAGTTCAAAAATGTTCATTTTACTTGAAACTTATTTTTCTCAGTAATGGCTATAGATTAGACTTAGAGGACAATTGATACGGATTTAGCATGAAATTCGGAAGAAGGTTGTATGGTTTATTCAGAATGTTTACCTCTTATTTATTTTCCACTTTATGGTTCAAAAATTGTTTCTATAAACACTTATTCCATAAGACTGGCTATAGATATCGTAAAAGCGCGGAACGGGACCTCCTTAAATTTGGAATTTAGAAGACACCAGTACCAGCACCAAAACAAACCCGTGATCGAAAAAAACCCGCAGTTAACCACATAGGTTCATACTCCTGTCCTGTGAAATAAATATCCGAGATGACCTGCCGAAAACACAGAAGAACCTAAACACTAAATAACATTTAAAACCAAACACTTACCTTTAAGGAACTTCTTCAGCCACAAATATTAAATAAAATCAAATCACAGTAAAATCAAAATAAACACACAGAATGTAGAAGTTGAAATAAATCATTTATTAAAGTCACGTAAGGAGTTATCAACACATATAAGCTGAATCTTTATCAGCTAAAGCACTCAGGCGCAAAAGACCTTATTCAAATACCACAGGCTTCAGAGCCGTAATAATCAAAAATGTAATAAGTCAGTGGCAAACCTCAATAAATATATAATTATGTCGTATGGTCAAAGACACAGCCCTCACTAATCGTCACATGTGTGACAGTGACGTTGTTGTCACGTGAGACCTGGGTAACAATGTGAGATCATATTTGTGACTTCTATGCGACGTTAGGTATTAGTAAATTTGTAACTTCATTGTGACTATATTCTGTGACGTTCCCACAATTTAATTAACACGTAGCAATGTGACGACATTACAATGGCAATTACAATGTGACGTCACAAAAAAGTTAATATGCGACGTCACAAACGACCATGAAAATGACCAAAATGACTTCAATGTGACTTCAATATGACATTGCCAGACTTACTGCGACGTCCTGTGAAGTCCCACAGTCACAGTGTGACGTAAATCTTACGTCACTGTGAAAAGAAATGCTGTTAGGGAGGGGAAGAGCAGTCGAAGATCATTAAAAATGAAGCATCTGATTTTCAGTTATAAAACTTTGTAGATAATCAATTTGTTCTTTAAATAATTAATGTAATCAAAAGTAATTAAATAATTGAATTGGCGAGCCGGTAATTTTTGTCATGATATTAGAGATCACAGATCTTGAGTCAATCAACAGCTATTAAATTCAAGACGCCGGGGAACCACATGGTTCCGAAACAGGAACGGAAAGGGCTTACCTCAAGCGACGAAAGTCATCATATCCGAAGGTGAAAAATCATGAGAAGCTAAGGACAGCAGCTGAGTACTCAAGCGGGGTTATTTCCCCTTTTTCCGTGAAGAAAGGTCGGCTCACACATGTTACTAGGCTGCGACAGACATGACCCGGCCTGGGCGTACAGCGTCATTATTCTCTCTGTCAGGACTCCGACAGGCACGAAATCGGACCCGGCATGGGCTCGGGTCAATCCCATAGGAAGAGTCGTTGTCACTGTTCTATCCGGAGGGCCCCGGATCATCCGATGTCAGGAGGGCCACATTTCCCCAGGCTTACGGACCTCCAGGAAACGACCTAGCGGCCAAGCTCCCAGGGCCCGTCGTGAGTATCGAAAATATCAGGGTCGAAGCCCGGATTGCCGTAGAGTAGGCTGGCAATCAAACGAGGACATACGCACGGGAACACTGTGTCCAGAGTTTTTATGTCCGCCTGACGGACGCAGAGAGAGTTAGCCATTCGAATCCAACCAACAAATTTCTTCCTACGCCATGAATACCAAATGCCTTCGAGTCGAACCAGCAAAAAGAGAAAACCCTTCTGCTGTCGCGCCAGACACCACCTCTACACATTCTTCACAGTAGAAACATATGCATTGCATACAAAACTAAACTTGGCACTTCCTTTTCGCTAGCCAAAATGGCCTCGAACTGAACGGAAGAAAAGAAACTCCAAATGCTCGTACGTTCGAACTCATACTTTTAAAAATGAATTCAGATTATGGTTTTAAGAGTTAAATGTTTCTAAAATATACCAATTACATAACAGAATGACAAGAGGGTTTTTCAGAGCAGAATTAAATAATTTAAAAGCTTTAAATAAATTAGATGACTTGAAATACATTATGAATTTATACACTTTATACAAAAGTAATGCGGGTTTCGAATCCCGACATTACAATACACCTTAGATATTGGCTGACAGGGATTTAACAGAAAATTGTGGAGGGGATTAAATGACAAACTAGGGATGTCCACTTCCAGTTCTGAATATATCACTTTCGATTCAACAATTTACATTTGAAAAAAATCTTGCGGCCCCAACCGGTAATCGAACCCTATATCTCCAAACTTGCCAACCGACACTCCGCCGTTGAGCTACTAGGAAGAAATTGCAAGCTCTTGTCGTCGAAGTGGATTCTGCAGTCTCTACCTTCTAATGTTAGATTGGCGGGCCACTGACAATTTCACTGACCACCTTCTGCTATTTTTACCTCAGGATAGCCTCCTGCTCTTACTATTTTACCCAGGTTAGTATCCTGCGTAGTCGTTATCCTCTCAATTTAATATCGGCGCCCAATCTTCAAGAGTCCACTGAATTCGTACTAGTCGTACTAAAGTCAATTTCAGACTTCTGACAACATTGGGCGGGCCACCCAAGATGGTGGTTTCGGATGTTGGCTCTGTAGCCTTGATCCTCCAAACTGAGGGGCAAATTAATCCGGGGGTTATCAACCTCGCTGCTAATGACTCAAGGATGCAATCGCGGAATTGACGAGGCAGTCCCCGGACTCTTCCAGGTGGCTGGATCACGGGACTGTGGCTATTTATGCCCTGAGCCCAGGTCTGGCCGGTGACCGGAGTCGGGCCCGGCAGGTGGCTTCGGCCCCTGCCCGGTGAATGATTCCGCCGTGTTTCGCGACCGAGGTTGCGGCTTTGCTGGAAAAGAGATGCAGTGGTTGTCGCCTCGATGTTCCACTTCAAGCTATAAACCCTAGAGGTTAGCTGGGCTCGCAGGTATGTTATCAGTCCCTATCATTTACTTTCTTACTGGTCATGGGCCCCTTTCTTGATTACCTATACCTTTTTAAAAGTAAATCCACCTCTAACTGTATTTGCAATAAATTCGGTGACGTTGATCATCACATTTTCGATTGTCCTTTCCCTAAATATTTTCATCTCTGCAAACCCTCCCCCTCTAATAAACCTATTTGGTTCTCCAAAATTCGTTCAAATCCCTCTTCAGTAGATAAAATTAAAAACTGTATTCTTGTTGCCATGGAAATTTCTAATAAAATGACCTAAGCTTATGAGTAGATTCTGCTCTCAATTAATTTGGATCAATGAATCCCTTTAATTCATTATTATTAACTTATATGAACTTACTGTGTTCCCTCCATATTACTTTCCTTATATACATAATGTATAAGGAAAGTATTGTGACGGGGTCGAAAATTCGAATTCGATTTTTCGACGGGAGAACACGTTTCAAGCATCCCTGATTACGAATCAAACATTTTTGAAGTGATGTCTGTGTGTGTGTGAAAGTATGTGTGTGTGTGTGAAAGTATGTGTGTGTGTGTGTCAGTGGGCCTGTGGAGACGATAACTGACGAACGAATGGATCGATTCGAACAAAATTTGGTACAAAAATCACAATCCGTAAACACTGGAAGCCTTTTGTTTTTAAACGGAATCGAATACTCAGAACCCCCCTAAATTTTCGAGTGATATTTTGAAAAAATCGTCAAAAAATCAAAACCGCTAATAAAGTTACTCAAATAGACATTTCTTATGTAATTTTTTATTAAAAAACGATTAACATAAAATTTAGAACTCTAACATGAACCGTTCTCGAGATATTTCACATTTTTCAAAAAAAATTATCAAAAAGTCATACAAAATAAAAAAAAATATATTTCCTATTGAGAAACATGTTCACTTTTTATATGCAATACCATGCGATAAATTGGGTGACATCATTCTCGTGGATCTAGCTCGTTCCATTCATAAGAAAAGATACTTCGAGTAATACTTTTGTATTTGAACGCCAATAGTCATTTATCTGTTATAAGAGTAACTTATTTCTCCGTCAGTAGAGCTTGGCGAGATTTTGGCGTCGAATTTGGCGGAATGTCGCCAACTTGACGACTTTTTGAAATGTTGTCAAATTAACGAAAATTTCGCCAAATGGATTAAAATGACGCTAAATCAATGACAATGACGACTAATTGTCGAAAATTCAATATCTTGGAAAGAATATAAGTATCTACTATAAGAAAAACCTATTTTTTTTACTGTAAAAGTAGTAAATTCATTGCATTATATAAGGAAAGTCATGTGTTGCCCACATCAGATTTTTTTCTGTTTTAAAAAAAACTGTGTTAACTGTTCTTATTTTCTCGGTCCTTTCTTTTTCTTTTGGCCCTTTTTATTCTAATTTTTCTTTTTTAAATTTCTGTTTTTGTTTTTCATGTGCCTAATTTTTTTTTCCTTTTCATATATTTTCTAAATTTTCCTTTTAAAATTCTATTATTTTCTTTAATTTTAATGTATTTTTCATTATGCATACCTCATTCCAAATTTTATTTTTTATTGATCTTTTTATCTATATTCGCAATAACCCTTTTCTCATTTTTGAAAAATGGATGTATGTGTCAAGTTCAAATATAATGTAAAACTGTCTGTTTAATCACACTATTTTTCATCAATTGTTATCTTTTTAGACCTAAATAAATGTTCGTTTGTCGGGATGGTAGACCTTGGGTGCCTCCTGAGTGCAGGAAGCACAATTTTTGCCAAAATACGAAGAACTATTCTTAAACTTCTTGTTCATTATATCTTCTGAAAAGTATACCTATAAAACTACATTTCACTGTGTAAAAATATAATAGAAATGTTTTATTAAGATTGAAACTAGAACAGGACAATATTTAAAGGTAGTTTTGACTGATGTAAAACTGGTAAGACTCTTAAATGTTAACGAATGTTAATCTATATTTTAACTAGACTGCTTAGAAACCATATAGAATTTTAAAGTATAAGAATATCCCAATACGTTAAATTGGCAGTTAAAAGTACTTTAGCTCTTCCAAACAAGACATAGGCTTCAAAACCACTGACAATCTCCTGAAAGTATGTTTAGTTTTATATAAATTATTCAGCATCGTTTTTGAGCTCAGAATTCTACCAAGCATTTCGAAAGTAACACGTAGGTTTAAAATTATATTAAGAACTTTTAGAGTTACCTTAAGATACGTAAACTGTCGAACTCTGAAAATCTACGTTAGTTGTAAATTTAGTTGAGTGCAAAACAAACAAGCCATAACGTCTTTTAAGAGTTTTATATATTTTTTAAATATCATAAGTGATGTGTATCTTAATAAAACGATATAAGTATTACTTGAATTGCATATTGCATTTGAAATTAAAGATGTATTTTATAATACTATATGATAGAAAGGGATGGATAATAAGGTTCATCTTACAATAAAAAAATCTGATGTGGGCAATATATGACTTTCCTTATATAATGCAATGAATTTACTACTTTAACAGTAAAAACAATAGGTTAATCTTATAGTAGATATATTCTTTCCAAGATATTGAATTTTCGTCAACTTGTTGTCCTTTTCATTGATTAAGCCTTATTTGTATCCATTTGGCGAGTTTATCGTTAATTTAGCAACATTTAAACAAATCGTCAAGTTGGCGACATTCCACCAAATTCGTTGCCAAAATCTCGCCAAACATTATGGAGAGAAATAAGTTATTCTTACAGCAGATAAATGACTATTGGCGTTCAAATACAAAAATATTACTCAAAGTATCTTTTTCCATGAATACAACGAGCTAGATCCACGAGAATGATGTCACCCAATTTATCGCATGATATGACATATGAAAAGTGAACATGTTTCTCAATAGGTAATACTTTTTTTACTTGATTTTTTGATAATCTTTTTTTAAAATGTGCAATATCTGCAGAACGGTTCAAGCTAGCGTTCTAAAATTTGTCAATCGTTTTCTAATGAAACATTACATAAGAAATGTCTATTTGCGTAACTTTATTAAATATTTTGATAGTTTAATGGTTTCTTCAATATTTCAGTTGAAAATTTAGGTGGGTTCTGAACATTCGATTGCATATAAAAACAATATTCTTCCAGTATTTACGGATTGTGAAATTTTGTGCCAAATTTCGTTCGAATCGGTCCACTCATTCGTCAGTTATCGTCTCCAAAGTCTCACTGATACACACACACAAGCACATACTTTCACACACACACACATACTCAGACAACACCTCAAAAATGTTCGATTCGTGATCAGGGATGCTTGAAGCGTGCTCTTCCGTCGAAAACTCGAATTCGAATTTTCGCCCGCGTCACAATAATTCCCTTATACATTATTGCATATAAGGACAGTAAAAATGTGCAAAAACTGGATATGAGATTATAAATCCTATTTAATAGGTGTTTAAAAAGGGTATCCATGATTGTTAAATTAGAACTACTATCTCATCAGAGTAATATAATGAGTGACTTGATTGTTAGTGTTAATAAAAACTTTGATAATTTCTCTATACTAAAAAAAATTCTTGCAAATATTCGCCCTAGTATTGCAAACAGACAGAGAAATACGCATTTCAGAGATCTTACATATAGACTAATATAAACTGGCAGATGTGTCAAACGGGTTTGGAATTTTAATTTAAGATTTAGTTAATAAAATATTAATTAATATAAAATTTAGCACTGACAACATGGTAAAGATTTGGGTAGAGCCGATTTTCACCTTCTGTGTATTGGGTAACTGGCAGAAACGTCACAAAGACGGCGGAAAACTCAAATTTTATATTTGAATACTTAAAATGTAATTGTGTTTGCCTTGAACACTTACGATTATAATGTCATTATTAATCTATATATAAAGAGTAGTATTCTGGAGTTCGACGTTACATATGACATTAGATACTGAAAACACAGCTGGATATTGGACTCGTTTTTATCTTATTTACAATAATGGAGAAATCTGGAGCTTCACGTTGCGTATGACATCAGCTACTGTAAACGAATTTGGATATTGTATTATTTATTTTCAATAATGGATATTATAATACCTCATTTTGTGTTGTAGCTATGTTGTATTTTATTATAGTAAAGATAACCACGAATAAACCGCTTTTTCAAATAACTTACGGACAAAATCCTCGCCGGCCTCACAATGTATGTCTTATTGTTGACTCCTATAAACAGTTAAACACAATAATTACGATGACATTGTTCACGATCACAAATTACATATTTACCTGGTTATTAATACAGCTCAGATTTGCCTCATGTTATAAAATGCAACACCTTGCAGAGCAGTACAAAAGCGTCAGGTCAAGGAGAGCGATACCACAGCTAAATTGTAGCGTCATTGATTTCAGGTTGTAAAAACCATCACAGTATGTCAAGAGAACGTCGACGTACAGCATGCGTTCAATTGTCGCCAACGGAACGGCAACAAATCATTGTTTTACGTGATGGTGGATTGAGCCTTCGAAGGATCGCTGGACTATCGGATCACAGTTCAACGGCGTGTGTTACAGTTCGTGAGAGACAACGAAACGATACGAAGATCAGGTAATGGAGCTTCCAGGTGTACCACACCACGTGAGAGCATCGTATGCTTCTGAGAAGCGTTGCGCGGGAGCCGTTTACCAGAGCAACCGTGTTACAACGACATTTATCCCATACTACAGGTGACGTGGTTTCGACGCAAGCAATTCGACACCGTCTGCATGACGCAGGACTCCGAGGTAGACGACCTTTTCGACCTCTACAGTTTTAACGTCTTCATCGGTTACGTCGCCAGATGACCGCATGCCAGTTGACCGTACTCGCGTATGGCGGCGCTTTTAACAACGGCGTCAAGGAGCTTTTTCTATCAGTCGCCATACAGCGCCCCTAAGTGGTACCATGGTTTGAGGTGGTATAACATTTGGTGTACGAACACCTTTGTTCCACGTTTCCAGAAGTATCACTGCACAAAGATAGGTCTCTGACATTGTGAGACCAGCGATACAACTATAACTGTCAACAAAGCCTGGTCTACTTTTTCAGCAGGATAATGCCAGGCCACATACTGCACGGGAATAGTCTACATGGTTTTGATATCCTGCCTTGGCAAGCACATTCTCCGATATATATATATATATATATATATATATATATATATATATATATATAATGTTATATATAGTTGGCTATGACTTCTAATCACATAAATGAAGCAAGATTTCATATCAACATTTACCACCGTTAAATTCACAAATGCCAAGTAAAATCTGTGAATTTATAACGTTAAGGAAAAAATTTTAAATACATTCTAAACATGCATTAGTTAATGCTTTTAGCCCGCGAATGAGATACAATTGTATCCATCATTTATCTTTCATGTAATTAATTAATCACTTACAGGCACAAAAATTAATTATCTTCGCCTTGAAGTTAAACAGAATGACAATAATGCGTTGATGAGCTGTTTGTAACTGTAACCATGCAAGCATATTTCTCGCTTCAAAATGCGAACCAAGTTGAAAGGCGCATTTGAAATAATTACTATCGTTGAGGCTATCTATCACTGCGTCGCAGTTTTGTTCATGATGTGTTGGTGATACTTATTGTCCAAAGATGCAGCACTTATTTGCTTTTTGACAGATGTTATAGGCACTTGAAATATGAACACAGAGAGTTCTTTGTTAGAGATATCTTAACAAAGCTAAAGAAATATTATCCTCGTCATAAAGAAATCTGATCTGCCCTACAAACTACTATTCTCTGGGAACTAACTTTTATTTTTCTTACAATAACGAAAGTATTGGAATCGTGTCGAAAATCGCAACTCGAGTTTTTGATGGATCTAGATGTTTAGGGCAATGTAGAATAAGTAAAAATATTTCGTCTGGACGGTGTATACGAGCAGAATAGAATTTCGAACATTTGGTCTGTAATAAATAATGCGATAAACGGCTGTACATCATGACACCAAAAATGTCGAATCCATCGGAATTTCTGCAAATTTAATTTCACTAACATTTAGAAACAATCCCACTTCAAATCACAATACTTTTTATCCTAGCTATTTTTTATAATTCGTACTTTTCAAGATCTGATCTAACGTAATTGTATCTTTGGAGTAGTTAAAGCTATCATGAACAACGTATGCAAGAAAATACCCTTGTAAAACTTTTAGATGTAGACTATCTCCGCCCTCTAATCATGAAAATTAGAAAAACATTCTACCTAGTACTATGTTATTCGAGTATAATGTATTCGTATATAAAAGTTCACTATACATTTGTTCTTGTTATCTGCTACACACCCACTCACACACAAGTAGGAATAGCAAAAGACTGGTATCTTAAAAAATATGTTTGAAGTGCTTTCATAAGGTATATCGTAGTATATTTTTTTCGTAGAAATAGTTACGAAATATCTATAAAGTATTTCTATTAAGGCATTGTAGATTTGTGAATATCTTAGGCTATATATATAGTGTCCAATATTGTCTTTATATACGTAAAAATCTGATGTGGGCAGCATATGACTTTCCTTATATAATGCAATGAATTTACTACTTTTACAGTAAAAAAAATTGATTATTTTTATAGTAGATATTGATATTCTTTCCAAGATATTGAATTTTCGTCAATGAGTCGTCATTTTCATTGATTTGGCGTCATTTTTATCCATTTGGCGCGGCTTTCGTTAATTTAGCAACATTTAAGAAAGTTGTCAAGTTGGCGACATTCCACCAAATTCGTCGTCAAAATCTCGCCAAGTGTTATGGACGGAGAAATAGGTTATTCTTACAGCAGATAAATGAATATTGGCGTTCAAATACAAAAGGATTACTCAAAGTATCTTTTTTCATGAATGGAACGAACTAGATCCATGAGAATGATGTCACCAAATTTATCGTATAGTATTACATATGAAAGGTGAATATGTTTCTCAATAGGAAATATTTTTTTTATTTTATATGACTTTCTGATAATTTTTTTGAAAAATGTGCAATATCTCAAGAACGATTCGTGTTAGCGTTCTAAATTTTATTTCAATCGTTTTCTAATGAAAAATTAAATAAGAAATGTCTATTTGCGTAACTTTATTAGCGGTTTTGATTTTTTAACGATTTTCCAGAATTTCACTCAAAAATTTAGGGGGGTTCTGAACATTCGATTTCTTATAAAAACAATAGACTTTCAGTGTTTATGGATTGTAATTTTTGTACCAAATTTCGTTCGAAGCGGTCCAGTTATCATCTCCACTCCACAGACTCACTGACACACATACTTTCACACACAAACACACACATTACTTTCACACATAAACACACAGACATCATTTCAAAAATGTTCGATTCGAGATCAGGGATGTTTAAAACGTGCTCTCCCGTCGAAAACTCGAAATCAAATTTTCCACCCCATCACAATGCTTTCCTTGTACATTATTGTATATAAGGAAAGTAAAAATATGCTGCACAAGTACTGTGCATGAAGTATATTTCCCTACTAACTTCTGTAATTCAGGATTGGTTTTCGGTCTTTATCGACTTAAAACAGTTTTTTATGCCTCCGAATTTTCATTTGGAAAGAATCTTTGGCGAGATATGATTTAACATGTAGTGAAGCATTACTTAATTTGGAGATACATTATTTAATACATAGCGAGAAATACAGCGAGATGTTGGCCGTTTAGAGGCTGGATAGACATTGATGGAAGTGGTAAATTGTTTCATAATTACTTTCCTTATATACATAATGTATAAGGAAAGTATTGTGACGGGGTCGAAATATCGAATTCGAGTTTTCGACGGGAGAGCACGTTTCAAGCATCCCTGTTCACGAATCAAACACTTTTAAAGTGATATGTGTGTGTGTGTGTGTGTGTGTGTGTGTGTGTGTCAGTGAGTCTGTAGAGACGATAACTGACGAACGAATGGAACAATTCGACCGAAATTTGGTACAAAAATCACAATCCGTAAACACTTGAAGCTTTTTGTTTTTATACGCAATCGAATGTTCAGAACCACCCCCTCCCTAAATTTTCGAGTGAAATTTTGAAAAAATCGTCAAAACCGCTAATAAAGTTACGCAAATGGACATTTCTTATGTAATTTTGCATTAGAAAACGATTGACATAAATTTTAGAACGCTAACATGAACCGTTCTCGAGATATTGCACATTTTTTCAAAAAAATTAACAACAAGTTATATAAAATAAAAAAAATATTTCCTATTAAGAAACATGTTCTCTTTTCATATGTAATACCATGCGATAAATTGGGTGACATCCTTCTCGTGGATCTAGCTCATGCCATTCATGAAAAAAGATACTTTGAGTAATACTTTTGTATTTCAACGCCAATAGTCATTTATCTGCTGTAAGAATAACTTATTTTGCCGTCCATAACGCTTGGCGGGTTTTTGGCTACGAATTTGGCGGAATGTCGCCAACTTGGCGACATTTTTAATTGTTGCCAAATTAACAAAAATCTCGCCGAATTGTTAAAAATGACGCTAAATCATCGAAAATGACGACTCATTGAAGAAAATTCAATATCTTGGAAAGAATATAAGTATCTACTATAAGAGTAACCGATTTTGAACGCAGTAAACGTAGTAAATTCATTGAATTATATAAGGAAAATCATGTGTTGCCCACATCAGATTTTTAGTTTTGCATCGTATTCACTCATATGCAACTTTCCAATTTATATTTATGTGTTATGATGCTATGTGTATCATCCAAATGTCCAAATGTGTATCCCCCTAAAATATTATTTCGAATTTATTGAACAGTTTTTGATAAATCAATGTTTTGAGCATATAAAGACAATTTTGGACACCAGTGTAGATAATTTACCTCTGATGATCTTCAATATTAACTAAAAATATTTACATACACAACCATTTTCCTTGTAGTATGTATGCATTTTAAATGACAATAACGGGAGGTTAAGTATACTGTATAATTGAACGCATTATTTAATTTTAATCTTCCTCGACATTTCTTTCAAAGTCATAATCCATAAATCAGAAGCACTTGCTAGTGATTCTCAACGCTAATTACCATTAAGATTTTCTTTGTGTTGAGAATGTAATGGAAGTTTGTGGGCAACGTCATCGATTTTGCAATTAATATTAAGGAAGTTTTCAAAAGAATTTTGAAAATAATACTTGTGTTGAAAATTTTTAAATATAATTTATAATTACAGTTTGTCTTATATTATACCTAAGTTAGCTCTCTATATATAGTTTACATTATGTTGCTGATTTGCAATTTAGCCTATAGTAGATAGAGTACGTTAAGAGGAATAAAATATAAAAAAATCTGATGTGGGCAACACATGACTTTCCTTATATAATGCAATGAATTTACTACTTTTACAGTTAAAAAAAGTGTTATTCCTATAGTAGATACTTATATTCTTTCCAAGATATTGAATTTTCTTCAATTAGTCGTCATTTTCATTTATTTTCGTCATTTTTATCCATTTGGCGAGATATTTGTTAAATTGGCAACAATTAAAAATGTCGTCAAGTTGGCGACATTCCGCCAAATTCGTCGCTAAAATCTCGCCAAGCGTTATAAACGGAGAAATAAGTTATTCTTACAGCAGATAAATGATTATTGGCGTTCAAATACAAAAGTATTACTCAAAGTATCTTTTTTCCTGAATGAAAGAGCTAGTTCCACGAGAATGATGTCATCCAATTTATCACTTGGTATAACATATAAAAAGGGAATATGTTTTTCAATAGGAAATATTTGTTTTTTTTTTTATATAACTTTTTGATAATTTTTTTTTAAAAATGCGCAATATCTCGAGAACGGTTCATGTTAGCGTTCTAAAATTTATGTCAATCGTTTTCTAATGAAAAATTACATAAGAAATGTCTATTTGCGTAACTTTATTAGCGGTTTTGATTTTTCGACGATTTTTTCAATATTTCACTCGAAAATTTAGGGGAGTTCTAAACATTCGATTGCGTATAAAAACAATAGGCTTCCAGTGTTTACGGATTGTGATTTTTGTACCAAATTTCGTTCGAATCGGTCCATTCGTTCGTCAGTTATCGTCTCCACACACTCACTGACACACACACACATACTTTCACACACACACACACACACACACACACACACACAGACACACATACTTTCACACACACACACACACACACATCACTTCAAAAATGTTTGATTCGTGAACAGGGATGCTTGAAACGTGCTCTCCCGTCTAAAACTCGAATTCGAATTTTCGACCCCATCACAATACTTTCCTAATATATTATGTATATAAGGAAAGTAATTAGCAGTGTAACAAAAAACATTGAGTAACTATGTACTCGTTATAGTTTGATTTGGAATATCAATTCTAGCGCATATTTCGAATGGGAAAAGATTGATGTGATGTTGTGTGTGACGATTATCTAGGGAAATGTTTAATTTCTTTTTTTCGGTTTCTGAATTTATTTTATATTTTCAATTGTTTTTATTATATCACGTTAACAACCTGACTTAATTATAACGATCTTGTAATATATATCCTTTCTATACAAATAACTTTAATTTTTTTGATATCACGTCACTACTATAATGATACTATGCAATTGAGTTATATATTTATTTGCTCTTTTAGCTACTTAACACACGATAATTAGATATTTGCCGCAGTAAAAGCTACTCTGTTCCAAATTGAAAAACGGAAAGCTAAAAACTTTCTTGACATATGAAAAATATAATTGTAATTTGAAGTTTTCAATTTCAGGAATCTGATCATTGTATTTCAAACCATCTGTTTTATATAATGAAATAGTAGTTGCTAATTATTATGAATATCTAATATATGGACTTTTTAACACTTTACAGCAAAGTTGAAAAGTGTTTATGACTTTGTTCATTCTGTCTGTCTGTCTGTCTGTCTGTCTGTCTGTCTGTCCGTTAGCACGATAACTGCCGTAAAAATGACTTAATCAAAATGAAAATTTAGTATGTTGTTCAGACGGTCTGTAGGACCTATGGGAATATAAATGAATAATATCACACAATTAGTTTTGGATTGAACCCGGGTTGAAAAAATGAAATACATTGAGCCCTATGGGACCTAATTTTTCTAACATTTTTTAAGCGGATTTAAAATTCACAAATTGCTTCGAAAATTTTAGGTAATAGTCAAATTGTTCCATAAAATATATAAAAAAAAATTCAGCTAAATATATTCAGTAGTTTTTAAAATAAAAATTAAAATAATAATTACACATCTTATATGAAACGATCACGTGACCATGATATGAAACGATCACATGACCCACTTTAAAATGATATATGGCATCCATCTTGTTTCAAATTCGTGATTTTTTAAAGTTCTTTTTAATTCATATTGAGTGTTGTATCCATCCTAAAACTACTTTATTTCTGCTTAAATCCTGTGCATCTACATAGTAAAACAACACAATGACAATATATTTGAGTTTAAATTCTCATTCAAATTTGATTATTTCTATAACTAAGCCTATTTTTCACCTATGTAAAATGTAAACAGCAAAATATGTAGAATGAGTTGTATTAGAATTACTGTATTTCTTTAACACAAAATAATTCAGTCCATGGAGTCTGCATGGCTGATATGAATGAAATATTAATTGATTTTATAAACAGAAGGACGATTTTTTTCGATGAAGTTTTAAGCATAAAGTTTATGAATTGTAGCTCCATGGTCTTAATTTTTAGATAAAATAAATTATTATAGTATTGTGATGAATGAAATGGAGAAAGTTATGAATGAAATCCTGCTTTTATAGAGAGATCCAGGCGTGTTATTTTTTCTATGACGTCATTTGAATTAATTTCAGTTGTTTTCGATGAAGTTTTTAAATAAAATAAATTATTATAGTATTGTGATGAATGAAATGGAGAAAGTTATGAATGAAATCCTGCTTTTATAGAGAGATCCAGGCGTGTTATTTTTTCTATGACGTCATTTGAATTAATTTCAGTTGTTTTCGATGAAGTTTTCAAATATAATAAATTATCGTAGTATTATGATAGATTTAAAAATATTACCGTGGAATGTATTGCATTTTAGAGATATTTAAACCACGCAATTTATATTTCAATGCCGTCATTTGAATGAAATTCATTTTTTTCAATGAAGGTTTAAGTTTTCAAATATAATAAATCAATGTAGTATTGTGATAAGTTTTAAAATATTACCGAGGAATGTATTGCATTTTCGACTTTTTTAAATAAAATTGCATTGAAGTTGGAAAGTGTTTCATAATCAATGCTTTAAGCATGATTGATCTTTCTTGTTTGTTTCTCAAATGCTAGACATTCTTCTTATAGCTGTCAATTATCAAGTTAGATTTGCGTAAAATAACGGTTTGAAAAAAGCATTTTTTTCATCTGTTCAAGAAAGAAATCCTTTAAAACAAGTGTACCACGTTTATATGTAAGTTTCCCAGGCAGTGCGTTGTTACTTCCATATTTAGTATTAGCTTAGTGTACAGCGAAGCTTCAAAAATTGTATTAATTTTTTAGCTTGCAACTGAATTTCTGGAACTTATCCTATTTGAATACGAAAATGATTGATATGCTTCTATGAGAAATAGTTCATAAGATGCTCGATAGGTGGCGCTGTCTACCGACAACTCTACAAAAAGACTTCGCCATCTATTGCACATCTCTCAAACTATATTTCTTTGTAACAAATCAATCATTTACATCTATTTCAAGTAAGAGAACTTTTGTATTTTAGTTGCAGATAAAAAATTCCCATGCTGACAGAACTTTAAAAACCCCATTTAAACCCCATTTTTAACACTTTACAACAAAGTTGAAAAGTGTTTATGACTTTGTTCATTCTGTCTGTCTGTCTGTCTGTCTGTTAGCACGATAACTGCCGTAAAAATGACTTTAGCAAAATGAAATATTAGTATGTTGTTCAGACGGTCTGTGGGACCTATGGGAATATAAATGAATAATATCACCCAATTAGTTTTGGATTGAACCCGGGTTCAAAAGACCCCTGTGGGACCTAATTTTTCAAACGTTTTTAGGGGTATTACAAATTGCTTCGAAAGTTTTAGGAAATATTCAAATTATCCATAAAATATATAAAAAAATTTCAGCAAAATATATTCAGTAATTTTTAAAATAAAAATTGAAATAATAATTATACATTTAATATGAAGCGATCACGTGACCATTATATAAAGAGATCACACTGAATCACTTCAGAATAAAATATGGCATCCATCTTGTCTCAAAATCGTGATTTTTTAAAGTTCTTTTTCATTCATATTTAGTGTTGTATCCGTCTTAAAACCGCTTTATATTTGCTTAAATTCTGTGTATCTATATATTGAAACAACGCAATTTCAATATAGTTGAGTTTAAATGATCATCCAATTTTGATTATTTCTACAACGAAGCCTACTTTTTACTTATGGAAAAGGTAAACAGTAAAATATGTAGAATGAGTTGTATAAGAATTGCTGCATATCTTTAACGCAAAATTATTAGCCTGCAATACAGCTGATATGAATGAAATATTAATTGATTTTACAGAAATAAGGACGTTTTTATCGATGAAGGTTTAAGCATAGAGTTTAATTACTTGTACCTCCATGGTCTCAAGTGTTTAAATAAAATAAATGATTATATTTTTGTGATGAATGAAATGAATGGAAAAATGTTTATGAATTAAATGCTGCTTTTATGAAGAGAACCAAGCGTGTTATATTTCGATGACGTCATTTGAATAAATTTCATTTGTTTCCGATGAAGTTTTCAAATATAATAAATTATTGTAGTATTATGATAATTTTAAAAATATTTCCGAGGAATGTATCGCATTTTAGAGATGTTTAAACCAGGCAATTTATATTTAAATGCCGTCATTTGAATGAAGTTCATTTTCTTCTAAGAAATTTTAAGTGTTTAAATATAATAAATTAATGTAATATTGTGATAATTTTTAAAATATTACCGAGGAATGTATCGCATTTTAGAGATGTTTAAATAAAATTGCATTGAAGTTGGAAAGTGTTTCATAATCAATGCTTTATGCATGATTGATCTTTCTTGTTATACTTGAATTTAGAACGAATTTTAATATTCAGAATTGTTTATTAAGTGTGTAGTTGTCACGTTTAAGGACGACTAGCTTACCTATTTCGAATAGAAAGTGGATATTTCTAGTTTTAAAATAGGCTTTGATTTTATGCCTTTTGTTGTACAACAATTAAAATACATAAAGGAACACATGAAAAAAAATACATTAAATGAAAGTACATAGAGGAAGATATAAAAAAAATTGAAATACATTAAATTAAAATACGTACATTAAGAACATATATATTTATCTCTGTAGAGATAGTGAAGTTCAGCCAGTATCACGTTTTTAATATTTCGCGACTGGCATATAAACATATATTTATTAATTTTAAAACTTTCTAAAGCTTGAAAATATTCCACCCAATACTTTTTTTGCAGGCTGATTATTAGCCATAAATCTCTATTAAAGTACTGAAAACGCCCTGTAACCGGATTCACTAGATAATAAAATATGAAGACGATATAGAAGCACCGATAGAATGGGGTTTTTATATTTTTATGACGAAGACCACCTGAGTTGTCTTATCCAGTTTTATGACGTCTCATTTTAGAAGCAGATTTAGCATCGTCCTATAAAACTGCCAGGGTATCGAGTTACTACATTATAAACACATGACATGTGCCCGCATTGTTTGTTCCCTGTATTACCTATTAAATAAAGTCTAATTAGAATACATAGTAAATACAACGAAGACTTATTTAATTGTTGCTGTCTTTACACACATAGTATAATCTATGCGGAAAATATTGTGACAGGCTTGTAAAGTGGAATTTTATGGAAATTTATATGTTTATGATCATTCCTGCACTTAATCGAACGTTTTTGAAATGATTTCTGTGTTTACACGCGTATAAATCTGTGTGTATTTGTGTTGTTGTTGTTGTTGTTGTTGTTGAGACTCAGACCGTCCGACCTACCAGAAAGGTATAAGGTGACCGTTTGGACGGCCGGGAAGTGCCACCCAATTTGGACCGGAACCCATTGGGGGAGGCATCCACAGGGACCGTACCCTCCTTCCCCTACCACCAACCTCTCGGAAGGACTTACGGACCCACATGTTTAACGTGATCGTACTCCGCGTGAACACGGCGGCAGTTTTGGCAGTGGCTGGAATCGAACCCGGGCCAACCGAGTGCAACTCCAGCGCGCTAACCAATGGGCTACCGCGCCCCTGTGTGTATTTGTGTGTATGTATATGTTTTTTAATTAATTTTTAAGGAAATTTAAAGGAAATATGTATCACTTATGACTGCAAATAAGTTCGCAATTGGAATGCTTTATTAAATATGATTATTATAGTTATTAATTTAAAATATTAAATGCTACGGTGATTTAGATATAGTATGGCTAAATGGCTAAATGGTCATGATTAGCAGTTGCAAACGAAATATATATAAATTGAGAGAGTTTGTTCCAAGATTTTTTTAAGACTGGCTCCATCAGTGTAATCACGAATGCATGATATACCTCGACCATCTGCTGGTGTACTGCCAAAAGTTCGACGCATTTGCTAAATTAACTCAAAAGATATGGTCGCCTATTACAGAAGTAAATTTTTTTCATGTCGAATCATTCAGATGGACTAAAGAGCTGTAATTAAATTTAACGCAAAATTTGGTAAAAGTTAATCGGAAACGTAACAATTGATGAAACAAATTTACGGTGAGGTTCCTTTAAGTAGATCAAATGCTTTCCTGTGGCACAAACGTTTCTTGGACGGAAGAGATACGCTAGAAGATGATAAGCATACCGGATCATCTAGGACATGAGATTATTGAAAAAGTGCTTGAATTCGTGGCAAACAATCGCTGTGCGTCACTAAGAATGCTGGAGAGTCTTTAAACATCAACAAAGAAACAATTCGAACCATCCCGCATGAAGATTTGGTCAAAACAAAAGTCTAAGCTAAATTTGTTCCACACACTTTAACCAATGAACAAAAATCACGGAGAAGTGCATATTGCAGAAGCATCATTGCAGCCGCTGAAAATGATCCAAACTTCTTGAAATGGATTGTTACAGGTGATGAAACATGGTGTTTTCAGTATGATCCTGAAACAAAGCGACAAAGTGCGGAATGGAAGTCAAAAAATTCACCACAAGACAAAAAAACAAGAAAAGTTCCATCCAAAATTAAAACAATGCTCATTCCATTCTTCGATAGCAAAGGTTATTATCAACAAAGAATTTATTCCATCTAGGCAAACAATTACTGGTGAGTATTATTTATATGTTTTGAAGCGTTTAACGGCCAGAATTCGTCGCATTCGTCCAGAGTATCGGGACGAAAGCAGTTGGTGTTTGTTGCATGATAATGCACCCAATCATACCTTACTTATTGTTCGTAGATTTTTAGCAAAAAATAACGACTGTGTGTTGAATCATCCACCGTATTCGTCTGACTTAGCACCCTGCGACTTCTCTTTATTCCCAAAACTTAAAATGAATTTAAAAGGATGTTATTTTGATGATATCCATGCAAACAGCTTCAACGCGCGTTTTAGAGGCCATTCCGCAAAGTGAACTGTAACAGGCATTCAATTCATTATTAAATCTCTGTAACAAGTGAAGCCGGAGAGACTTATTTTGAATAAAAAAATAAAGCAAATTATAATTTCTTGTTTCAATTTCAATTTACAGACCCAGTCTGAAAAATTGTATGACGCACTGTATATATATATATATATATGTGTGTGTGTGTGTGTGTGTGTGTGTGTGTGTGTGTGTGTGTGTGTGTGTGTGTGTGTGTGTGTGTGTGGAAAAATGGATTAATAACTAATACCAAGTAATTAAAGGCAAAACACTAAAGTAGTAAATTAACCAAAACAGTCAAAACACAACCATCATGCCGAAAAACTTAATGAACAGCACTAGGCTTAATTTGGAGGTTAATTTAGAATAAATTCTTATTCAGATCTAAGAATCCAACCTAATTAACCCAAACAACAAACAAATGTTTGTTTTGAATATTTCAATATCCGAAACGAACATTTGTTTGGGCATTAAAGGAGTGTGTATATACAAGGTGTCCCAAAAAGATTGAAAAGCACTTTAATTTTTTACTTGTTGAAGATAAGTGGGCAATGTAAA
>OX578151.1:11098471-11280971 GCA_951213105.1 Amaurobius ferox | reverse complement strand
TCACTTCAAAAACATTCGATTCGATTTCTTAGATGCTTATTACGTTATTTTCCTTCGAAAACTCAAATTCATTATCCAGTAACAATACTTCCCCTATACATTATGTTCACGTATGTATATGTCGAGAAAGTAATAATGGAAAATGTATCTTCCAAATGTCTCAACTTTTCTCAAAAGTATCTGTATTTCAGAACAAATCGATTAACCTAATTTCATTTCTCTGTGGCGTCTATTATTAAATCAGTGATTGTTTTATTTTCCCACTTGGGTGAAATTTTAGTCTCCTTCAAATTATTCTTAAGATACACAGAAGAGGAGAAAATGGAAAAACAAAAATTTCCTGTCAAAAATCCGCGAAATGATTTATTGCGAGTCTTAAATTACCTGCATTGAAGCCATTTATCAGGGATTGGGAAGAAGAATTTCCTCTTTTGTTTTGGGTGCTAAGTATAATTAGTATCGAACGGATATAGAATGTAGGTAGGCGAGGGCTTTTATTTTAAATGTGTTCCTTTTTACTTTCGATACATATATAGCATAATACATGGAGGAAATATTGTGACAGTATCGAAAATTTGAAATCGAATTTTAGACGAAGGAGCATATTCCAAGCATATCTAAATCGAATCGAATGTTGTGTGTGTGTGTATCAGTGTGTGTATACAAGTGTATGTATATCAATGTGTGTGTTAAATATATGTATGTACATTAGGATGTGTGTGTATCAGTGTGTGTGTGTATGTATCTGCATTAATATGTGTATCTCTGTGTATTAATGCATGTATGTGCATCTGTATATGTATATCAGTATGTGAGTTAGTGAGTCTGTGGAAGCGATATATTAAGGAAAAAATGGTATGATTATAACAATCGGTGAATACTGAAACCCAAATAATTTTCAATACGATCAAATGTTTGAAACCCTCCCCATCTCCCAATTTTCGAATGATGATTTGAAAAAGACTCATTTAAAAATCAGAAGCTATAATAAATTTTAATAATAATTTCTTGCGTAATTTATCATTAGTAAGGAAATAGTATCACATATAAAACGCTAACATGAACTGTTCTTGGGATATAATCGTGTTTCGATAAATTTATCGAAAAAATTGTATAGAATTAAATAAGTAGCAAGTATCCTTAAATAAGTTGACATCGGCGATAAATTTGGCAAAATATTGTCAGCTTTTGAAAACGCTGTCAAATTGGAGAAAAATGTCACCAAATGGGTAAAAATGACGCCAAATTAACAAATATGACTCCAAACATTGATGTAAACTTAATATTTTCAAAGATAAAATTTGTTTTTTCAAAGATAAAAAATGTTGCCACATTGATAAAACTGACCCTAAGTCAATGAAATGATGATTAATTGATGAAAGTTCAATATCTTGGAAAGAACATAAGAGTAGACTATAAGAAAAATCCATTTCTCCGCCCGTCCGTAACGCTTGGCGAGAAATTTAGCGGGACATCGCCAACTTGGCGACTATTGTAAGAACGACGTCATATGGAAAGTAGTGTTTCGCAAATTCTGATTTGCGTCATATGATGGGCATACATTCTAGTATATAAGAAATGCTCTTTTTTCCGTTTGTCTGTAGTAACACTTGGCTATACATTTGGCGAACTTGGTAAATAATTTTGCAAAGTATCGCCAACTTAGCAATATTTCGTCCCAAATTGACAGAAATATCGTCAAAATTGCAAAATTACGTTGAATTAATGAAAATGACACCTAATTGATGAATTAATTATTAAAATATTTTAATATACGGAATATATCGCTTATTGATTATGCTATCAATATTGACAATGATTTATTCAGAGTTGTGCGAAATCTAAATTGCGTATTTTGAAATATTTTTACATGTTGTCATCCGGAAAATCGCTAAATGTACAATTCAACGGCTGAAACACAGTACCATGGATCTTATATCTTATTTTTTTATTGTAAAAATAGTAAACTCATTACATAAGGAAAGTCATGTGCTGCCCACATCAGATTTTTATTTATATTGTTACGAACGTATTCCCTGAAATCGTGGGTGTATAGACAGGACACAAGAACGAGTTCAAATTTCTCAAGCACAAAGTAAACAGGAACAATATACAATCCAACTACACTTACATGCTCCACTGATGTCACGGAATAAGCGCGAAAATATTCTATAATATTTCAAAATAGTGACGAAAGTAATTTCATAAAACAACCGCTACTATTCTCAAAACATTGACAAAAATCAGAGTTCATATATTGTACTCTCTTTGCAAAGCTGTGAAGAGTCCTTTTCATAGTCAATCCATAGAAACTTCTGGAAATCTCTATATCTCAAAGAATAATCGTTCTATCCAGACATTTCTAGAACATTACGGAAATCGCCACATGTCGCCAAATTTGCGATAAATCGCCAAATCTGCAAATCGTTCTAACTATGAAATCCTGGCAGCCCTGTGCTCACATCATCCTCACGTCATGCTGACGTCATGGGCTGTGTTAAGGCTCCTCTATATACGAGCTGACTCATCAAGCATATTGAAGTCCACCATAACTGGAAGCGCAATCCATTAGCATTAGCTCTATTCGTATTTTCACTTTAGGAAGTACAATTGAAATGATTATGGGTGGTTGTTCTGCACCGAACTGCTCTAATCATTCTAGAAAGGGTTTCAGGCTATTTCGCTTTCCTAGAAACGAAGAAAGAAGAAAACAATGGTTAATAAATAATTTGAATACCCAGTACTGGAGCATACTTGTCCGAGCTAAGTTCTATAATATTCTAATTGAAACTTTTTTTTTATATAAAATATTTATTTTAAACACTTATTTTATAATTTCTGTAACTGTAGTATAGAACTTAATGGGCTTCAATATGTTTGATAAGTCAGCCTGTAGTAGAGGAGCTCTAGGCTGTGTTTTCTTCGCCTGCTCTTCGAGACAGACGAAAGAGGAGGCGCCGATTAGAGAATATTGCGCGTTCGCAACAATATACATACATCTTTATACACATATAGGCTTTTAAATAAATTCTCCAAAGGCTATTATGCGAAAATACATATTTTCCTCTTCACAGACTATTCACATTCCACTGCGATAACTGAACAAGGTACGCATTTTGTTCCGAATAAAGGCACCAAGAGAATAAAAGAAGTGTTCAAATGTTTTTGCTTTGATAAAGAAAATTTTATGTGGGATTTTTTTTTTCCATGACTAAGTAAGATGAAGCAGTTCCGAAAGTCTTACGCCACTTTATGCAACATCGAGGCTCTGCGGAAGTGTGGAAATTTTCTACTAAATCAAATATTCCTTACGACAATCATAAAGAATCCCGGTTTCATTACAAGCCGATGAAAATATCAAGAAAGCACATCCTATTCGTTACTTAAATTTCACGTAAAACTATAGAAATTCGAAGTTTTGCTTTTAAAGCATGTGTACTTTAAAATTTAATATAAGGTATGCGGTGAAAAGCATTGGCATGCGTGCACTGAAATTTTTTCTATTGTTGTAATGATACAGCACATTTTAAATAGTATTAATAAACATTACCATGAGAATGGAGATGAATTTGTAATTGAAATCGATGGTTATAGTATACAGAGTCCTTATGCATGCATTTAAATTCTAATTGAAGCGATTTAGAGCTGCAAAAGTATAGTCTATTATTAGAAAATTGACTATGCGCTAATGATTGAGAAAATATGATGCGCTTCTAGCGGCGAATTAAAGAAGTAAGAAATCCTATTTCTTAAATGAAGCAAGATAAATGAAAATTTCCAGTTACAAAGTTGTAAAACTTTCGCTATTTAGTATTGACATATGTGCTGTTTACACATAGCATGTACACAGACAATAAAAGCTAAGAATGTAACCTTATTTCCCCAACTGAAATAGAACGACGGATCTTCGAACTGGCTAGCCAAAGATTTACTATTAAGTTAATGGACGAAAATTGCAAACTCTTATTGTCTCACCCTCTAATGACAGATTACATGACATCTGACAATTTGACTAACCACCTCCTGCTATTTTTCATCAGGTTAACACCCTCATGCTATTTTTGTCCTTCCAGTTAGCTACAGGTAGCCTCACATCAATCGAAATAATCAGGCGGTTTCAACGACATTTGATGTGTTTACTAGGTGTTCTTATGTTACTCAACAAGCATGCCTCGCTTAAATGTTATCATGTCCCCTTCGCTAAGAATATCTCCCTAAAACTTGATAGCTTGATTTAGTTAGTAAAGAAAAATCATGCTTTTTACTTAAAGTATATTACTTTAAAAATTAAAATTAAGCAAACACGTAACTATACATTTTACCTAAAATATATCTGTGTCAGATAACTCCTGAACAGATAAACTGAGTTTGTCAATCTAAAAACATAATTAAAAGTATTCTTTGAAAATAAGGGCATACATCAATTTGCATACAATCTGTAACAACCGATGCAACTAGCTGATCCGCAAATTATATGAAATAACAGCATACAATATGTGAGAACATGTGGAATGATTACATTACCAAAAATCTGATGTGGGCAACACATAAATTTTCTTATATAATGTAATGAATTTACTACCTTTACAGTAAAATAAATAGGTTTTTCTTATAGTAGATACTAATATTCCTTCCAAGATATTGAATTTCCGACAATTAGTCGTCATTTCCATTGATTTAGCGTCATTTTTATCCATTTGACGAGATTTTCGTTATTTTGACAACATTTCAAAAAGGCCCCAAGTTGGCGACATTCCGCCATATTCGTCGCCAAAATCTCGCCAAGCGTTATGGACAACGAAATAAGTTATTCTTACAGCAGATAAATAACTATTGGTGTTCAAATACAAAATTATTACTCAAAGTATCTTTTTTCATGAATGAAACGAGCTAGATCCACGGGAATGATGTCTTCCAATTTAATGCATGGTATTACATATGAAAAGTGAACATATTTCTCAATAGAAATTTTTTTTTTATTTTATATGACTTTTTGATAATTTTTTTGAAAAATGTGCAATATCTCGAGAACGGTTCATGTTACCGTTCTAAAATTTATGACAATCGTTTTCTAACGAAAAATTACATACGAAATGTCTATTTGCGTAACTTTATTAGAAGTTTTGATTTTTTGACAATATTTTCAAAATTTCATTCGAAAATTTAGGGGTGTTCTGAACATTCGATTGCGAATAAAAACAATAGGCTTCCAGAGTTTACGGATTGTGATTTTTGTACCAAATTTGGTTCGAATCGGTCCATTCGTTCGTCAGTTATCGTCTCTACAGACTCACTGACACACATACACACATACACAAACAGCCAGCACTTCAAAAATGTTTGATTCGTGATCAGGGATGCTTGAAACATGCTCTCTCGTCGAAAATTCGAATTCGAATTTTCGACCCCGTCACAATACCTTCCTTATACATTATGTATATAAGGAAAGTAAAAACAGCCAGTTCCCTCTACCTTTAAAATGGGCATGATCCGTAAAAAAAAAATCTGATGTGGGCAACACATGACTTTCCTTATATAAGGCAATGAATTTACTACTTTTACTGTAAAAAAAATTGGTTTTTCTTATAGTAAATACTTATATTCTTTCCAAGATATTGAATTTTCGATAATTAGTCGTAATTTTCATTGATTTAGCGTCATTTTAATCCATTTGGCGAGATTTTCGTTAATTTGACACCATTTCAAAAAGTCACCAAGTTGGCGACATTCCGCCATATTCGTCGCCAAAATCTCGCCAAGCTTTACTGTCGGAGAAATAAGTTATTCTTATAAAAGATAAATGGCTATTGGCGTTCAAATACAAAAGTATTACTCGAAGTATCTTTTCCCATGAATGGAACAAGCTAGATCCACGAGAATGATGCCACCCAATTTACCGCATGGTATTACATATGAAAAGTGAACATGTTTCTCAATAGGAAATATATATTTTTATTTTATATGACTTTTTGATAATTTTTGTTGAAAAATGTGAAATATCTCGAGAACGGTTCATGTTAGCGTTCTAAATTTTATGTCAATCGTTTTTCGTCAACACACACACACACACACACACACACACACACACACACACGCACACACACACACACACACAGACATCACTTCAAAAATGTTTGATTCGTGATCAGGGATGCTTGAAACGTGCTCTCCCGTCGAAAACTCGAATTCGAATTTTCGACCCCGTCACAATACTTTCCTTATACATTATGTATATAAGGAAAGTAATAAATCTCGGCAGAATGCGAAATCAGTTCAGCCACCAACAGATAGCTTATTAAATGTGTTTGCTAGCAGATGGTGTTAACAATCTGGAGAGTTAGGTACAGGACACCCATGTCGAACGATACGCTGATTTAAAAACTTCAAGACTTCTCTGGCTTACAAAATTTATAATTTATGAAAGGATGGCTTCGTGGAATTATCACTGTCATTATATACGTAATGTATAAGGAAAGTATTGTGACGTAGTCGAAAATTCGAATTCGAGTTTTCGACGGTAGAGCACATTTCAAGCATTCCTGATCACGAATCAAACATTTTTGAAGTGATGTCTGTGTGTGTGTGTGTGTGTAAGGGTGAAAGTATGTGTGTGTGTGTGTGTGTGTCAGTGAGTCTGTGGAGACGATAACTGACGAACGAATGCACCGATTCGAACGACACTTGGTACAAAAATCACAATCCGTAAACACTGGAAGCCTATTGTTTTTATACGCAATCGAATGTTCAGAACCCCCTTAAATTTTCGAGAGAAATTTTGAAAAAATTGTCAGAAAATCAAAACCGCTAATAAAGTTACGCAAGTAGACATTTCTTTTGTAATTTTTCATTAGAAAACGAATAACATAAATTTTAGAACGCGAACATGAACCGTTCTCGAGATATTGCACATTTTTCAAAAAAAGTTATCAAAAATTTAAATAAAATAAAAAAAACATATATTTCCTATTGAAAAACAGGTTCACTTTTCATATGCAATACCATGCGATAAATTGGGTGACATCATTCTCGTGGATCTAGCTCGGTCCATTCATGAAAAAAAAAATACTTTGAGTAATACTTTTGTATCTGAACGCCAATAGTCAATTATCCAATAGTAAGAATAACATATTTCTCCGTCCATATCGCTTGGCGAGGTTTGGGCGACAAATTTGGCGGAATGTCGCCAACTTGGCGACATTTTTAAATGTTGTCAAATTAACGAAAATCTCGCCAAATTAATAACAAGAAAGATCAATCATGCATAAGCATTGATTATGAAACACTTTCCAACTGAAATGTAATTTCATTTAAAAATTTCTAAAATGTGATTCATTCAGTGGTAATATCTTTTACATTATCACAGTACTACAGTAATTTATTATACTTAAATATTTAAAACTGTATCGAAATATAAATCATCTGATTCTTTATGCAAAATCAATGAATATTTCATTCATATAACTTGTATTCCAGACTCCAGAACTAAATAATTTTGTGTGAAAAAAATTCAGCAATTCTTATGTAATTCATCTTACAATCGCTTGAGATATTTGCATTCTGCATATGTTAAAATTAGGCTTCCTTGAAGAAATAATAAAAGTTTAGGGATCATTTAAAATCACAACTATTGTAATTGCATAGGCACGGAATTTAGATACACAGATAATACACAGATAATATATATGTGTATGTGTATGTACTCAAAGTATTGGAATCGTGCCGAAGATCGGAACTCGAATTTTCAAAGGATCTACACGTTTTGGGACTTCTAGAACACGAAAAAACTACTTTTAGGAAGACGTCTGTGTGTGTAAGGGTGTATCTGTGTATGTTTCTGTGTGGATATTACATCCACTCTAATTGAAAAACTAATGGACCGAATTTCATACAATTTGGTAGGTATGTTTTTTGTGGGAAATCCTGATGTTCATTAGATTATAGAACGATTCGTAATAAAAGAATCTGCCTTTCTTTGCGAAATGGCCGCAGACATTGCCTTTATCCACTCTAGCTAAAAACTAATGAACCAAATTTAACAAAATTTGGAGTATAATATTCCAATAACCTACAAGTGATTTATATACCAAATTTAACAAAATTTTGTATATAAATCATTTGTAGGTTATTCTACTACGATTCGGGAAAAAGGAACGGGCTATTTTTGCGAAATGGCCAGCAAAAATCGTTATATATAAAAATAAAAGACTACGTGTGCTCAATTATATCAATTAAATTCCTATTTTATATGTGATTTTTGACAACAAAAAGAATAAGACTAACCCCATTACTCTAGGACTAGCCGTTCTTGAGATATTCTAGTTTTTTTCGCGTTTTCGCTACGCCACCTTTGACAATAAGTCCAGCTATCAAATGAGAACCAAATTTAAGTTTAACGTGTAAATTCAATGTCATTTAAAATGCTTATGTTGTGCAGATAAACTCAAATTATCATTGAATAAATAAAGAGAACGAATATGAGTCTGCAGAGAAAGACATGTGCTGTCCACATCAGAATTTTTAACAATATTACACCAATAATTTATAGAAGTGAACGGGGATTATTTTCAGGCCATTTCGAAAAAAATGTATGATCTATATTTAAAGATCCATCAAATTTTTGTCGAATAAAATGTTCAACAAATTTAAGCTGTGTACCAAATTTTAACTCTCTAGGACGTAGGAAAGTGCATTTAAAATGCCATCAATTAAATTTATCATGAAGAGTTATATAAAATTTAAAACAAGAAAGATCAATCATGCATAAGCATTGATTATGAAACACTTTCCAACTGAAATGTAATTTCATTTAAAAATTTCTAAAATGTGATTCATTCAGTGGTAATATCTTTTACATTATCACAGTACTACAGTAATTTATTATACTTAAATATTTAAAACTGTATCGAAATATAAATCATCTGATTCTTTATGCAAAATCAATGAATATTTCATTCATATAACTTGTATTCCAGACTCCAGAGCTAAATAATTTTGTGTGAAAAAAATTCAGCAATTCTTATGTAATTCATCTTACAATCGCTTGAGATATTTGCATTCTGCATATGTTAAAATTAGGCTTCCTTGAAGAAATAATAAAAGTTTAGGGATCATTTAAAATCACAACTATTGTAATTGCATAGGCACGGAATTTAGATACACAGATAATACACAGATAATATATATGTGTATGTGTATGTACTCAAAGTATTGGAATCGTGCCGAAGATCGGAACTCGAATTTTCAAAGTATCTACACGTTTTGGGACTTCTAGAACACGAAAAAACTACTTTTAGGAAGACGTCTGTGTGTGTAAGGGTGTATCTGTGTATGTTTCTGTGTGTCTGTGTGGATATTACATCCACTCTAATTGAAAAACTAATGGACCGAATTTCATACAATTTGGTAGGTATGTTTTTTGTGGGAAATCCTGATGTTCATTAGATTATAGTACGATTCGTAATAAAAGAATCTGCCTTCTTTGCGAAATGGCCGCAGAAATTGCCTTTATCCACTCTAGCTAAAAACTAATGAACCAAATTTAACAAAATTTGGAGTATAATATTTCAATAACCTACAAGTGATTTATATACCAAATTTAACAAAATTTTGTATATAAATCATTTGTAGGTTATTCTACTACGATTCGGGAAAAAGGAACGGGCTATTTTTGCGAAATGGCCAGCAAAAATCGTTATATATAAAAATAAAAGACTACGTGTGCTCAATTATATCAATTAAATTCCTATTTTATATGTGATTTTTGACAACAAAAATAATAAGACTAACCCCATTACTCTAGGACTAGCCGTTCTTCAGATATTCTAGTTTTTTCGCGTTTTCGCTACGCCACCTTTGACAATAAGTCCAGCTATCAAATGAGAACCAAATTTAAGTTTAACGTGTAAATTCAATGTCATTTAAAATACTTATGTTGTGCAGATAAACTCAAATTATCATTGAATAAATAAAGAGAACGAATATGAGTCTGCAGAGAAAGACATGTGCTGTCCACATCAGAATTTTTAACAATATTACACCAATGATTTATAGAAGTGAACGGGGATTATTTTCAGGCCATTTCGAAAAAATGTATAATCTATATTTAAAGATCCATCAAATTTTTGTCGAATAAAATGTTCAACAAATTTAAGCTGTGTACCAAATTTTAACTTTCTAGGACGTAGGAAAGTGTATTTAAAATGCCATCAATTAAATTTATCATGAAGAGTTATATAAAATTTAAAAAAAAATGAAAAATTGTTATCTACCAAATTTATCTTAAAATATGAAGCCACTCCCATATGCAAAACGTTTAAACAAATGGAGAGATATTTATTATATAATATCTCTCTCTTTTCTTTCTGGAAGATATCCCAAAGTCAGAATTTAATTGAATTTGTTTTTTTCCCTATATTAAATAATTTTTTTAATTAAAAAACTACTTAACATATTTTACTGAATTTTTTTTTATATATTCTATGGGATAATGTGAATATGTCCTAAAAATTTCGAAGCAATTCGTGAATTTTAAATTTACTTAAAAAATGTTTGAAAAATTAGGTCCCATAGGGTTCAATGTATTTCATTTTTTCAACCCGGGTTCAATAAAAAACTAATTGGGTGATATTATTTATTTATATTCCCATAGGTCCTACAGACCGTCTGAACAACATACTAAAATTTCATTTTGATAAACTCATTTTTACGGCAGTTATCGTGCTAACGGACAGACAGACAGACAGACAGACAGACAGACAGACAGACAGAATGAACAAAGTCATAAACACTTTTCAACTTTGTTGTAAAGTGTTAAAAATGATTCTAAATTACGGAAAGTGACGACTAATTGAAGAAAATTCAATATCTTGGAAAGAATATAAGTATCTACTATAAAAATAACATTTTTAACACTTTACAACAAAGTTGAAAAGTGTTTATGACTTTGTTCATTCTGTCTGTCTGTCTGTCTGTCTGTCCGTTAGCACGATAACTGCCGTAAAAATGACTTAATCAAAATGAAAATTTAGTATGTTGTTCAGACGGTCTATAGGACCTATGGGAATATAAATGAATAATATCACCCAATTAGTTTTGGATTGAACCCGGGTTGAAAAAATGGAATACATTGAGCCCTATGGGACCTAATTTTTCAAGCATTTTTTAAGCGGATTTAAAATTCACAAATTGCTTCGAAAATTTTAGGCAATATTCAAATTGTTCCATAAAATATATAAAAAAAAAATTCATCGAAATATATTCAGTTGTTTTTTAAATAAAAATTAAAACAATAATAACACCTCTTATATTAAGCGATCACGTTTCCATGATATGAAACGATCACATGACCCACTTCAAAATGATATATGGCATCCATCTTGTGTCAAAATCGTGATTTTTAAAGTTCTTTTTAATTCATATTGAGTGTTGTATCCGTCCTAAACCTACTTTATTTTTGCCTAAATTCTGTGCATCTACATACTGAAACAACGCAATGACAACATATTTCAGTTTAAATGCTCTTCCAAATTTGATTATTTCTACTATTAAGCCTATTTTTCACCTATGTAAAATGTAAACAGCAAAATATGTAGAATGAGTTGTATTAGAATCGCTGTAATTCTTTAACACAAAATCATTTAGTCCATGGAGTCTGCTTAGCTGATATGAATTCATTGATTTTAGAAAGAGAAGGACGATATTTTTCGATGAAGTTTTACGCATAGAGCTTACTTACTTGCAGCTCAATGGTCTTAATTTTTAAATAAAATAAATTGTTATAGTATTGTGATGAATGACATGAATGGGGGAATTATTTATGAATGAAATGTTGCTTTTATAGAGAGAGCCAGGCGGGTTTTTTTTTCTATGACGTCATTTGAATGGATTTCAGTTGTTTTCGATGAAGTTTTCAAATATAATAAATTATCGTAGTATTATGATAATTCTAAAATTATTACCGAGGAATGTATCACATTTAAGAGATGTTTAAACCAGGCAATTTATACTTTAATGCCATCATTTGAATGAAGTTAATTTTTTTCGATGAAGGTTTAAGGTTTCAAATATAATAAATTAATGTAGTATTGTGATAAGTTTTAAAATATTACCGAGGAATGTATTGCATTTTAGACATGTTTAAATAAAATTGCATTGAAGTTGGAAAGTGTTTCATAATCAATGCTTTAAGCATGATTGATCTTTCTTGTTTTAACTGTAAAAGTAGTAAATTCATTGCATTATATAAGGAAAGTCATGTGCTGCCCACATCAGATTTTTTTTCTATTTTGAAACAGTCTGTGATATTGAAAGGAGATTGGGTCAAATTATAAGCTTTTGATTTCCTGTGAATAATTCCATATCCAATATAAAAGTCGGGGACGTTTTAAGCGCACGAAATATATATACTTTGCAACTTTCATACAAATTTTATACAAAATTCGTTAAAATTCGCGTATTAATCATGTGGATTCCGTTCAGAGTTTGTTTGAGAGATATTATTTCCATCTTACCGATGGTGTTAAAATAGAAACTTTGTGATCACATTTTGGGTCGCAAAGAAGCTAAATTGTGCGAATATTACCCAAAATCTTTGTAAATTGGGATAAAACATAAAACAAGAAAGATCAATCATGCATAAAGTACTGATTATGAAATACTTTCCAACTACAATGCAATTTTATTTAAACATCTCTAAAATTTGATACATTCAGCGGTAATATATTTCAAATTATCATAGCACTACAATAATTTATTATAATTGAAAACTTCAACGAAAACATTGAACTTTATTCAAATGACGTCATTAAAATATAAATTGCCTGGTTCTCTGTGAAAAAGCTGCAAAAATTTCATTTATAAACATTTATTCTATTCCTTTCATTCATTACAATACTACAATAATTTATTTTACTTAAAAACTTAAAACTATAGTGGTAAAAGTAATTTAACTCTGTGCTTAAAACTTCAACGAACAAGTTTGCTATAAAATCGTCTGTTTTCTATGTAAATTTAATGACCGTTTCATTCACATCAACTATATTGTGGACTTCAGCTCTAAATAATTTTGCGTTAAATAAATTCAAGAATTCTTATACAACTCATCTTACAGCTGAATGTGTTTACATTCTCCATAAGTGAAAATTAGGCTTCGTTGTAAAAGTAATCAAAGTTTGATGATCATTTAAATTGAAATATATTGTAATTGCGTTGTTTCAGAACATTGATGCACATAAATTAAGCAAAAATAAAGCCATTTTAGGACGGATATGACACCAAATATAAATTAAAAAGAACTTTAAAAATCACGATTTTGACACAAGATCGATACCATATTTTATTTTGAAGTGTGTCACGTGATTTCTTCATATAACGGTCCTGTGATCTTTCCATATAATGGGTGTAATTACTATTTTAATTTTTATTTAAAAAACTAAAGAATATATTTTTCTAAAAACAATTTATATATTTTATGTGATAATTTGAATATTTCATTTTAAATTCGCGAATTTTATATCGTAAATTTTAAATTCGCTTAAAAAATATTTGAAAAATTAGGTCGCATAGAGTTCAATGCATTTCATTTTTTCAACCCGGGTTCAATCCAAAACTTCTTCGGTGATATTATTCATTTATATTCCCATAGGTCCCCTAGACAGGCTGAACAACATACTAAAATTTCATTTTGATGAAGTCATTTTTATGGCAGTTATCGTGCTAACGGACAAACAGACAGACTAAATGAACAAAGTCATAAGCACTTTTCAAATATGTTGTAAAGTGTTAATAACTAAAAGACTAATTCGAAATAAGAAAAACACACATAACGTCGAGTAGCATCTATTTGGGTCCTGAGGTACATGTGCATCAAATTTCATTATTGTACGGCTCTTAGATTCTCCGCGACAGACTGCACAGGCTGACACACAGACATACACACTCGAACATCTTTATTAAGTCATATTTTTCACTTAGTTGAAATGCCAACTCGACTATTATATAATGAGCAGAACCCTAATTTTGACATTCACACCACTAAGTACATATGTCTGCTTTTCTAAATACACTGCTCAAAACAATTAGGCGACATTCTGAATTCGGTATGAAACAACTTGTTTTTTAACAGAAATGAAAGAAAAAAGATTAAAAAGGAAAATTAGCACCTTTACAAACTTCGGAATATGCAAATTTTGTCTGCGACGTTGAAAATTACGCGCTGTAGATAAGGAGTGAAAAGTGATCTGCAGCATTCTATGTAGGAAGAGATTAGAAACAATTGACATGCGTTGAATGCTTCGTAACAGTGAATATGATGTCTCAACAACATGCCTTAGCCGAATTGGTACCCTGGAGATACGTCGGTAGTTTAGAGGCGGTCCAAACGCAACCCGTTGTAGCGCAAGCCCTTGGAGTGTCACAATATGTCACTTCCGGGCTATGGAATCGGTTTTATCGGTTAACACTATCGGTTTATCACTATCAACCAGAAAAATTATCTGTATGAACGCCACTCTTTTGCATCAGCACCTTCTGATGGCTACTGACACCAGCGTTTTAACTCAAACTCTGCGAAACCGACTCCCTCGTGTTGGCTTGTATGTTCGCAGACCTATGATTTGTGTGTCTTTAACGGCAGGCCATCTTACTGCCCGCAAAAGATGGGTACAAATGCATTTCAGATGGAGACTAAATGAAACGAGTAATGTTCTCTTCTTAAACGAGTCTTGCTTTACTGTACAACCTGTCGATAGGCAGATTATCATTTGAAGAGAACGAGGCACTCTGAATAATCCTGCATTTGTGTATGAAAGTGTCCGATTTGGAGAAGGCGGAGTGATGGCCTGGGCCGGTATCTCTATTTATGGCTGTACCGAACTGTACATCATCAGAAATGGATCACTGACGACTCAGATATAGGGATGAGATCCTTAGACTAATCGTGGTTTCTTACGCCGCAGCAATCGGGGATAAATGCATTCTTATGAATGATAACGCCAGGTCACATTGTGCTCTGGTAGTGGAAGACTTCCTTTTCGATGAAGGAATCCTTAGAATGAATTTTCCAGCATCGCTTATACTTCCTCCCCCAGAATCCGTTCAGCAGCTGCAAGCCGTTCTTCTACAGTAATGGGAAAGAATACCGCAGTTCCTCCATGATAATCTCATTGATTCCATGCTTCACAGGTTTGCAACATTACTTTTGGTCAGTGGAAACCATACCACTTATTAAAACAAATTTTTATCCGAGAAATCACATTTTTTGTTTGTTTTCATAACATGTACAAAATGTGCCTTTTTTGTTTTCAGACAAAATGGAAGAATAAAATTTAATTATTCCTTGTATAGTGCGTAATTTTCTTTTCTAATACCTTAAAACACCTATAGATCATGTATTAGCAAACAAAAATTTTTCTTATCCGCAGTTTGTTTTCAAAATCATTATACCCCCTAATTGTTTTGAGCAGTGCATATATTTTTCAGGCCACTATTCAAAGAAAATATATCTTCATATGTGCAAAAAAAAAAAAATATTTACATTTCATTGCAATAAACGAACAAGATATAAATTACGCTCTTAGCAATAACATAAGATTCATAAAAGAAGCGGCTTTCAAATGCATTTCGCTTTGATAAAGAAAATTTTATGGAGGTTTTCTTCCACGACTAAGTATGATGAAACAGCTCTGAAAGTCGTCTGCCACTTTGTGTAACAGCGTGTCTCTATGGGTGTGCTGAGAAATTCTATTAAATCAAATATTCCTTATGGCCATCGTAAAGAATCCCCGTTTTATTATAAGCCAATGAAAATAGTCGAGGAAATATATCCTATTTGATATCTAAATGTCGTGTAAATAATAAAGATTTAGAGTTTGTATCTCCTATTTTAAAATAATATATACGGCAGAATGCATTCATATCTATAATCTGTTTGTCTTTTTCTTCTTGCTCTGAATAATGTAGAACATTTTAAGTGTTATTGTAAAATATATCATGCAATTGAAGATGAATTTAAATTTTTAAAACTCTGATGTAGGCATCATATGACTTTCCCTTCATAATGCAAAGAACTTGCTTCTTTCACAGTAAAAAAGGGATGTATAAGATCTATGGTACAATGTTTTAAGCATGGAGGTAAACGTAAGGAGTTAAAACTTCATATTAAGACACCAATATCGTTTGAGGTAATAATTCAAAAAAGCTCTGGGATAAGATAAAGTAGCCCTGCATTGCATGCATTTCCATGGGAAAAATATAAAATATTCATTTAAACTGTCAATTTTATAAAAATAATTTATTAGCGCAATATAAAGTAAAACTGAAGCAATAAAGAATATTCCTACGTATTTAAAATTATTTTATCTTTCAATTTATTTTTATCTCCCTATATTCTATACTCTATCTTACAGCAATGAAAAAATACTGGTTAATTATACTCATTGCATGCATTTCTATGGGAAAAAATTTAAAATATTCATTTAAACTATCAATTTTATAAAAATAATTTATTAGCGCAATGTAAAGTAAAACTGAAGCAATAAAGAATATTCCTATGTATTTAAAATGATCTTTCAATTTATTTTTATCTCGCTATATTCTATACTCTATCTTACAGCTATGAAAAAAAATCTGATGTGGGCAACACATGACTTTCCTGATATAATGTAATGAATTTCTACTTTTACAGTAAAAAAAAAGATTTTTCTTATAGTAAATACTAATATTTTTTCTAAGATAATGAATTTTCGACAATTAGTCGTCATTTTCATTGATTTAGCGTCATTTTCATCCATTTGGCGAGATTCTCGTTAATTTGGCAACATTTCAAAAAGTCGCCAAGTTGGCGACATTCCGCCAAATTCGTCGCCAAAATCTCGCCAAGCATTATAGACGAAGAAATAAGTTGTTCTTACAGCAGATAAATGACTATTGGCGTTCAAATACAAAAGTATTACTCAAAGTATATTTTTTCATGAATGGAACGAGCTAGATCCACGAGAATGATGTCACCCAATTTATCGCATGGTATTACATATGAAAAATGAACATGTTTCTCAATAGGAAATATCTTTTTATTATTTTATATGACTTTTTAATAATTTTTTTGAAAAATGTGCAATATCTCGAGAACGGTTCATGTTAGCGTTCTAAAATTTATGTCAATCGTTTTCTAATAAAAAATTACATAAGAAATGTCTATTTGCGTAACTTTATTAGTGGTTTTGATTTTTTGACGATTTTTTCAAAATTTTATTCGAAAATTTAGGGGGGCTCTGAACATTCGATTACGTATAGAAACAAAAGACTTCCAGTGTTTACGGATTGTGATTTTTGTACCAAATTTGGTTTGAATCGGTGCATTCGTTCGTCAGTTATCGTCTCCACAGACTCACTGACACACACACACACACACACACACACACACACACATACACACACACATACTTTCACACACACACACACACACACACTTTCACACACACACACACACACACAGACATCACTTCAAAAATGTTTGATTCGTGATCAGGGATGCTTGAAACGTGCTCTCCCGTCGAAAACTCGATTTCGAATTTTCGACCCCGTCACAATACTTTCCTTATACATTATGTATATAAGGAAAGTAATAATGGTTAATTATACTCATCATTAGGGAACCCTTAATTTTAAAGTAATCAAAAATACATATTCTATATACTGCGCTTTGTTATTGTGTCAACTAACAATATCAGCTCCTTTACTAACACTAGCGACACCTGCATATAATTCTCAAATCATTATGACATTTTCAAGTGTTTCTACCTCCATGGTTTTTCTTTCTAATTCCATAGTTTTCATGTTGAAATGTACGTATGGTATCTTTTTGAATGACAATATGTAAAACTTTTCGGAAGTATAGGATCTTTGGCACATTGTTTGTAATGCTGAATGTTGTTTTTAGTGCTGCATTGGGCGCTGTTTTGGATAGCAACATGTAAAACTACTTTATAGTACCGAATTAACGTATACTTCTCTCAATTCTAGATTGCCAATTGCCACTATGGATAGCATACGTAATAGATTCATTCAATAAAATATTTTAGTAAGTAATTCATAAATTTGGGGTCCTTTTCGTTAACTTAGCTTTAATTTTGCAATTTCAACGATATTTTCACCAATCTGTTACTTCGTTAAATGTGTCGCCAAGCTTGCCGTTATAGGCAAATACTGATTAAGGATTTCTTAATCAAAACTAATCATATTTTATTTAATTTCTTCTAATTAATCTGATTACTAACGAATACGTTAAATAAATTAATCTGATAAATGTATGGATTTATTTTAATATAATTTACAGATTGCTTTCAAGGTATAGCAATAAATATTAAGGTACTCTTTGATATTTTCAACTTTGATATTTTTCTTGGTAACTAATAGATAACAGAAGCGAAGTTTCGCAGGAAATGTTAATGCTAAAAGTCGAGCTCACATTAATAATTTAAAGGATCCGTTTATAATGCAAATTGTCCAAAATTATGCATTTATGTGTTTAATAGTTGCAATGCAATAAATAGGCTACGAATATATAATTTGCTACTTATTTAAACATATTTATCACATGTTGACTAAGTAGGTAAGATGAGTAAATAAGGAAGCCGAAAATAGTTACTTTTTTAACACAACATAGTTGAAAAGTGTTTATGAGATTCTGTCTGCCCATTCACACAATAAATGCCGTAAAAATGACTTTATCAAAATGAAATTTTAGTATGTAGTTGAGACGGTCTGTGGAACATTTGGGAATGTAAATGAAAAATATCATCCAATTAGTTTTGGATTGAATCCGGATTGAAAAATGCAATACATTGAACCCTATGGGACCTAATTTTTTTCAAAAATTTTTTAAGCAAAGTTAAAATTCACAAATTGCTTCGAAAGTTCTAGCAAATATTCAAATTATTTCAAAAAAATATATAAAAAAAATTTCAGCAAAATATGTTTGGTAATTTTTTTAAATAAAAATAAAAATAATAATAACACCCATATATTATGAAAAGAACACGTGACGCACTTCAAAACAAATTATGGCATCCATCTTTTTCCCAGGGTAAAAATCGTGATTTTTAAATTTATATATAGTGTTGCATCCGTCCTAAAATCACTTTATTTTTGCGTATTTTCTGAGCATCTATAAACTGCGCCAACGCAATTACAATATTGTTTGGCTTAAATGATCATCAAACTTTGATTATTCCTTTAACGAAGTCTAATTTTAAAGAATGCAGAATGTAAACAAACGATTGTAAGATGAGTTGTACAAGAATTGCTGAATTTTTTCAAGCAAAATTATTTAAATTTGGTATCTGGAATAAAAGTGTATGAATGAAATATTCACTGCTTTTACATGGACAGCCAGACGATTTATATTTCGATGACGTCATTTGAATAAAGTTCATTTTTTTCGATGACGTCCTTTGAATAAAGTTCATTTTTTTCTATGAAGTTTGTGATAATTTAAAATATATCACCGCTGAATGTATCGCATTTTAGATGTTTAAATAAAATTGCATTTCAGTTGGAAAGTGTTTCGTAATCAATGTTTTATCATGGTTGATCTTTCTTGTTTTAATTTATATTTAAAAAACAATTCTACATAGAGAAAGAAATTCTTTTACTTGAACATCATTTTTTTATAGAGGAAGGCAAACTTTTTGGATGACAATATATTTTAAAAATGTATTTAGAACGGACATATTCCTTAATGCTGGGAATGCTGGGTATGTCAACTACTAAATAATAAAGTGGAGAGTTTTCTAGAATTAATTTTAATAAGCAAATTTTATTTTTCATTATCACATTTATTTATCCTGTAAATTGAGTACTTCATAGCTGGTTCATAAATACACACAATAATACTGCATAACAGACGTATCTTTGTCTATCTACGCCTGGCGACAAAATTGGGGACAATTTGGTGCCATATCGCCAATTTGTCGATTTATCGTTAATGTTTTCGATGAATCGAAATCTCTAAAAATAAAATGCAACTTTTTTGATAATCTCAGCGCTTTCCTGGAATATTTCATTTCATATTCTTGATTCACAAAGAATTTTTTTTTATCGTGTCGTATATTAAATATCGCATATTAAATATCGTATATTATAGGTGAAATAGTAAATATGATTTGTTATGGGTCGTATAGTAAATGTGATTTGTAATAGGTCGTTTAGTAAATATGATTTGTTACAGGTCGTATAGTAAATGTGATTTGTAATAGGTCGTTTAGTAAATGTGATGTATTACAGGTTGTATAGTAAATGTGATTTGTAATAGGTCGTTCAGTACATATGATTTGTTACGGCGCTTATAGTTAACGTGATTTGTTATGTGTAGTATAGTAAATGTGTTTTATTAGGGGTTGCATAGGAACTATGGTTTCTAAGAGATCGCATATTATTTAGGTTTTGTTAGGAGTTGTACAGTAGCTATGGTTTGTCAGAAATCGTATAGTGTCTGGTTTTGTTAGAGGTCTTACATTAATTGCATTTTATTAGAGCTTGTATATTAATTATGTTTTAATAGAAATTTAATAATTAATATTACTTATCCGAAGAGTCGTAGTCCGCGCTTATCCGAAGATTTTAGGAGCGCTATGGCTGCAGGTTGATGGATGGCGAAGATACTATACATAATTTTTTGTCGGGTTTAACATTTAACATTTCGCTACAAGCCTGCATATTAATAAAAATGTTTAACATCAATGCAGAATATATCTTTTCGTGGATAAACCATTTTTATGTAAACAAAAAAGTACATATTACTTCCAAAGCAATAACGTATAATACGTAATACAATCGCTCTTTTGCATTTAATTTTGACCAGGATCATTTTATTCAGGAACAATTTCTTTTCCGTCTAAGTATGATGAAATGTTCGCAAAAATGTCTCGCTACTTTGTATTACACCGTGTTCCCTGAGAAAATCTATTAGCTCAAATATGTCTTATAGCCGTCATAAAATACCCCGGTTTTATTATAAGCCAATGGAGATAACCGAGAAAATACTTATTCTTAACCTTAATGTCATGTGAAATGTAAAATTTCGAAGTTTATCGTTATATGACTTTCCCATTTCAGATTTGAATATTTTAAGGCGTCTTAAGATTTGTATTCATATTATAAATTCTAGTTGTTCGTCGCTAAGTATAGTTGTATATTTTAAGTGTTATTACAATAAAACTTAATTTTATGCATGCAATTGAAGAGAGATCTGGATATTAATTTACGCATATAAAAGCCAGTTCCTTATTATTTGATTCCCTGATTTTACCTTGGTGACTGCTATTAATTCATGATATTTTGAAGCTGATAAACATATTCATGAATTTTACATATCAGCCTGCATAGGTGTCTTGTACATAATAAAATTTCATCTTCTATAAAGAAGAAGTTTCATTGAAGATTTTATAAGATATTTATAATTTATTTGCTGTAAGATTGATAGCATGTTCCCCATTTCTACCTTAAATCGTTGAAATGTTATTATATTTCCAGAGTAGACTTCGATGAAAAGAGTTTGCAATTTTGTTCCAGTAATTCAAAGGTAGAGCGTTGGCTGGACAGTTTGGAGATCGAGGGTTCGATTCCCAATTGAGGCAGCAAGGCTCTTTACAATGGCGCCCAAACAAATCGACCCTGTAGGTGAGTGCAAAGATGTCGGACGTCTGAAAGTGACTCTAGTACGATTAGTACGGATTCAGTGAACTCTGGAAGATTAAGAGCCGATTTTAAAAATTGAGAGGATAATTACCATGCAGGATAATAACCTGGATAAAAATAGTAATAGCAGGAGGCTAATCTGAAGTGGTCAGTTAGATTGTCAGCTGTCCGCCAATCTGCCATTAAAGGGTGGATAATACGGTGTCCACTTCGACTATAAGAGCTTGCAATTTCTTCCCAGTAGCTCAACGGTAGAGCGTCGGATGGCCAGGTCAGAGATCCAGGGTTCGATTCCTGGTTAGGCAGCATGGTTTTTCACAAAATTACATACGGAATGCTCATTTACGCAGCATTATTGAAGATTCTGATATTTTAATGATTTGCTTCTATTTCATTCGAAAATTTAAGGGACATTAAATTGCGTTTAAAATCAATAGAGTCCCTATATTCACTGGTTGTAATGTTGTTGTGAGACCAGTAGGCACCATTTTCAGATTTTGGTATTTGCTGTCGAACGAAAGGCGCAGACAAGAGTTTCGACAGTCTCGGTTCGGACAGTTGACCCCAATAAATATATGTCATCCAAATTACAAGAGTGATATGGGGCTTAAACAATGCTTACGGCTAGGACTTGCAAATATTTGTATTGGATTCACAGCAACCAACCCTTTCGCGACGGCGGCATTCCGCAGCTGTCGCGGCCCAAAATACGGAGCGCTTCACTTCCGAACTGGTCCCAAAAGACGCACATTTTTTGCGCTAAGCCTAACTCTCGAAAATAATTCACTTACAATCACCTATTCAACACAGAAATATACTTTTTTCAGGAATAAAAGAAATATTTATTTTCTATTTGATGTATATTTTTCATACAAATCTGAATACAAAATACTCGTTAGTTGCTCCCATTCTTTTATCCGAAATAAACGAATAATTTCACTGCCTCTAAAACCCAAACAAAAAAAAAATACTCTCTTATATTCCTATGATTCACCAACGAAATCATAACGCTGAAATAAAAATAAATACCGAAACTCAATTATAAATTTGTTGATGCTACGAGAATTGCTCTGTCTGTTTATATTACAAAATGATGTTTCCCGCTCCAAATGGAGAAACAATTCATTTGATCCTCTTCTGCCAAGGTCATGCCTCTGCAAAATACATAGATGTTAGTTCCAGGGATATGTAACGCCATCTAGTAGACAAATTAAAATGTTCCACATGGAGGCACGTATAAGTGCCACTCTCCGCTTACGGTAAAGTTTCCTCCGCCACGAGTGCGTGCCGTCCGTCCTTGAATGCAAATTCGCAGCAACGGCGATGCAAAATCACACTTAGGAAATAGCCAACGGTGGAGACTGCAGAGTCTACTTCGACGATAAAAACTTGCAATTTCGTCAAAGAAGCTCAATGGTAGAGCGTCGGCTTGCCAGTTCCGGTATCCGTGGTTCGATTCCCGGTTGGAGCAGCAAGGCTCTCTACACATTACATACGTATGCAATTTTAGTTATGTTGTTCAAAGAAATTGTCTAACGTGGGCAACACCTGACTTTCCATACATAATGCAAGTACATTACTTTTTTCAATGCGAAATAATAATGTGTAAGACCCACGCACAATGTGCTAGCGTTGGACGGAACGCTGACATTGGGTGTTTTTTTGGATGACAACATGTAAAATTATTTTGGAATATCAGTTTAACTTCTAACGTTCTCATCTAACGTGAAACGGAAAATATTGTCAACATGTATTATGCAATATACAGCATTATTTCAAAATATATTAGTTATAATTACATCAATTTAGCATCATAACTTTGCTAAATTGATGTAACTTTGTCGTCATTTCTGCTAATTTACGATATTTTCGTCAATTTGACCCCACAATATAATAGTCGCCAAGTAGGCGATATTTTGCCAAATGAGTCCTCGATGTCTTCACATTTTTCGCCAAATGTTGCATATTTGATGATACCTAGTACTGTTCATTTTATGTATATTTTTAGATACATTTATTTGAAAAATCTCCAATATCTTAGGAAACGATTCGAGTTAGCGTTTGTGTCACTGGTTTTAAAATGATAAAAATATGTATGAAATGATTATTCATTTAACTTTGTAAAGGTGTCGGAATGAATACGCAGGCATATTTAGGGCCAACGGTCGTTCCGTGCTGAAAACACCGGTTCTCGTTAGATCACCGAAGTAAGGCAGCATCGGGCGCAGTTAGTACTTGGTGGATGACCACCTGGGAACACCGCGTGCTGTTGGCACTTTTCGGGCGCTGTAGCCCGGTGGTTTGCGCGCTGGATTTGCACGCTGCCACAACTGCCGCCATGTTCATGCGGAGTACGATCACGTTAAACATGTGGGCCCTTAAGTCCTTTCGAGAGGTTGGTGGTAGGGAAAGGAGGGTACGGTCCCTGTGGATGCCTCCCCCACTGGGCTCCGGTCTAAATTGGGTGGCACTTCCCGGCCGTCCAAACAAATACCTTACACCTTTCTGGTAGGTCGGACGGTCTGGGTCTCAACAACAACAACAACGCAGGCATATTTTAATAAAAACAAGTTTGCTCTTAAACTGTAGAAATCATAACAATAACTCCATTAACGTAATTCACAAATAATAAATCAGAATATACATGCTTCACCTTTTCTACCATCGTCTGCATTCACTCACGCCACGCTCCAACTCGTATCATCTCCTACCCCTTCTCTCCCTTACCGTGCTTCCCCCATCTCTTTTTTGTAACCGGGTTGCCAGCTCCCTCTTCCGTCAGCAATCTGCGCGGCTGCTATTTAAATTTAGTTACTTCTTTCCCAGGGAAAGGCGCTGCTTGAAAAATAAGAATAGAAATTGTTAATATTTACAATTTTATTGGCTGTTTTAATTTTTTATGATCTTTTTAAAATTTCATTCGAAAATTTGTGGGTCTTCTGAGCATTTGATTGTGTCTAAAATCAATAGAGTTCCAATATTCACAAATCGCAATAATCGTACCAAATTACGTTCGAAATTCTCAATTCGTCCGTGAGACATTGCAGACATGCATCTCAAAACCCTTCGATTCGAGTTGCGAAATGCTTAAGAAGTCCTCTTCCATCGAAAACTAAATTCGAATTTTCGACCACGTCGTAATTATTTTCCTATACATTATACTATATAGGGAAATTGTTTGAAAGCATCGTACCAGATTTCATTCTATTTTATCAATTTATTTGAAAAATATCATTCCCACAGACGACTGAATGGTACAGTTTCGTTTATTTTGAGATCGTGAGCTTACGAACGGATAATAAGTACGAAACCGGTCCATGGATGCTGTTATCTGCAATGGGATTGTCTTCCCAATTTTTGAGAACACCTATTGCAGGCGGTGTCTGTGATTTTTAACTTCACCCTTGAAGCTTCGTGTACCCCGAGATAAAATTTTGTAGAAATCTGATGCCGACTACAGTAAAGAACTGAAATTATCAGTTAACATTAGAAATACTTAAAATTGCGTCACATAGCAAATTTTCTTGCGGTCATTGCAGACAACGACTATCACTTGCAGACGAGCGCAGAACAAGCTCAAAACCTGTCTATAAAATTGTTAAGCAAGTATCTTTCATATATAAATGTATTCCATCTTCTAAAATTTCTATTTAAATACTTTTTCAATCCATATTTCCTGTAACTCGCATGGTCGAGAAATTTTTTTATTAGAAAATGAATTTTTATCACTGCTCACGATTAAGGATTTATCGCTTTGAGATTTCATAAATATCCAATGCGAGGAGGACGAAATTACCCACAAATTACGATAAATGAGAGGTGTTAAAAACTAATTACAGCTAAATGCGTATGTGAATTTTAAGTGTATGTTGTTATCTGAATTCTGGAAATTTTGTCAAAACTATATTTTCATACTACAGTAAGGACGTAAAATTATTACACGTTTTACCCATAAGGGTAATATTTTCTTAAAGCGAATATTTGCTATCTCTCATTATTAACACTTTATAACATATTTGAAAAGTTTTTAGGACTTTTTCATTCTGTCTGTCTGTCCGTTCGCACGATAACTGCCGTAAACATGACTTTATCAAAATGACATTTTAGTATGCTGTTGAGACGGTTTGTGGGACATATGGCAATGTAAATGAATAATATCACCCAATTAGTTTTGGATTGAACCCGTGTTGAAAAAAATATATACATTGAACTCAATGGGACCTAATTTTTTAAACATTTTTTAAGCAAAGTTAAAATTTAAAAATTGCTTCAAAAACTTTATTAAATTTTCAAATTATCCCACAAAATATACAAAAAAAAATCTGTAAAATATCTTCGGCAGTTTTTTAAATAAAATTATAATAATAATTACACCCATATAATATGAATAGATCAAGTGACCTACTTCAAAATAAAATATGGCATCCATCTTTTTCCCCAGGTTAAAAATCGTAATTTTTGAAGTTCTTTGGAATTTATATTTCCTGTTGCATCCGTCCTTAAATCCCTTTATTTTTACTTATTTTCTGTGCATCTATATTCTGCGCCAACGCAGTTATAGTATTTTTTTAGTTTAAATGATCATCAAACTTCGATTATTTCTACAACGACGCCTAATTTTAATGGATGCATAATGTAAAAAAGTGATTGTAAGATGAGTTGTATAAGAATTGCTGAAAAATTATTTAACTCTGGAGTCTGGAATAAAAGTGCATGAATGAAATAGTCACTGCATTCATATGGAGAGCCAGACGATTTGTATTTCAATGACGTCATTGAAATAAAGTTCATTTTTTTCGATGAAATTTTAAGTTTTCAAATATAATAAATTATTGTAGTACTGTGATAATTTAAAATATATCAACGCTGAATGTATTGCATTTTAGCGATGTTTAAATAAATTTACATTTCATTTGGTAATCAATGCTTATAATCAATGCTTTATGCATGATTGATCTTTCTTGTTAAAATATTTTTCCAGTCGGCTTAGGAGTTTCCGGTGACCGATAATGCTGAATCGCACACTTATTTATTTATTTATTTATTTAACTTGGAGTTTGCAGAACTGATGATAGAACCCTATTAATCTTACAAGGAAAATACAATGAAGATTACAGTTAATGCAAAAGTCATATCATTTCATCACAGGTGATAGAATTAATCGAGGAAGACCCTAGTTTAAATATACAGTGACTCCAATAAGTAATCGAACAAAATATTTGTAAAAAAATCTTAGTAAAACCGAATCCTCATAAACTAATGCATTGAGATAAAAAAAAAACTTCATGGATTAAGCGATTTTTGCTGGGGATACAATAGTTTGATTATATTTTTGAGAGACTTCAAACTCATATTTGGAATTTATAAACATGATATAAACATAATATGAAAGTTGCAACAGCATTTATTAAAAAATAATATACACAATTTGTTCACAACAAATGTACTTGTATCATTTAATCTGCAGAATTTTTCACTAGATACAATTACTAAAAAGTAGACAACATTTGCTGACAACAAAATTACTTGTATCATTAACTCTGCAAAAATTTTCACTAGATACAATTATTAAAATGTATACAAAATTTGCTGACGACAAAATTACTTGTATCATTTAATATGCAAAAATTTTCACTAGATATAATTATTAAAAAGTATACAAAATTTGCTGACAACAAGATTAGTTGTATCATTAACTCTGCAGAAATTTTCACAAGATGCACTTATAAAATAAATATAAAATTTGCCGACCACGAAATTAGTTGGATCATTTAACCTGCAGAAATTTTCACTTGATACCTAAGGTACGGCTCTCTTCATTGCTATATGTTAATTACATTCATTGCAAAAAGTTTCTTCTGTATCGATATAAGGTCTTAAAGTGAATAAAACCGAAATACTGTATATGCTAAATAGTCTTCTTTATCAGAATCTAAGCACATTTAATCAATAACGAAAATACATTTTGTGCAAGGAATAAGAAAAATGTGAGCTCTATATAAACATAAATAACAAAATAATTCGGCATGCAGCTGTTTCGAGGATACGCTGATTCTCCTTCGTCAGTGCAAGAGAAATAACAAACCCCAATTCTTAAAGAATAATGCGAGAAAATAAAAGACACAGATGGGTTTATATACCCAAGACCTGGATTAAGAGATCATTTGAAAAGAGAGCCCATCAGAGAGCAGAATGAAGAACAATCCAGTCAATCCGAAACGAGAAGTAAGAAAAAGATTGGCCTGCACCAAAACACAACAGGAAACGCCGACGAAAAGAGTCATGTCTGAACAAGGATAAATGAGACCCAACAAGACGAAAAATGGGTTAATACGACACATATGTGCCCCAAAATTTAAAAAATGGAACGAAAAAAGTGGAATAAAGACCTTTCTTCGTTCCATTTCTTAAACTTTGGGACTTTTATGCGTCATTTTAACCTATTGTTCGTTTTGTTGAGTCTCACTTATACTTGTTCGGCCTCTTCCTATCGGGATTTTCTTGTGTTTTGAAGAACGCCAGTCTTGTCGTTACTTCTCGTTTCGGATTGGTTGGTTTGTTCGGAGTGGCTTCATTCTGCTCTCTGATTGGCTCTCCTCTCAAGTCAGCTCTTAAGCCAGGTCTTGAGTATACAACCCCCTCTATTTCTTTTAATTTTGCCCATTATCTTTTGCAACTTCGGGTTTGTTTATTCTCTTGCACTAACGGAGGGATACAGCGTATCCTCGAAATAGCTGTATGCAGCATTATGTTTCTATTTCTGCTTATATATGCTGTTCAAGTTTTCCTTAGCACTAAACGTACCATGACCTGTCAAAGACCCGTTGTAAACTTTTGATTAGAAAATTCACATATACTGCTATCGCTTTTTACTTTCCTTGCAATACATGGTAATGTATAGGGAAAATATTGGAATCATGTCGAAAATCGCAACTCAAGTTTTCGACAGATCTACACTTTCAAGACCTCTAGAATATATAAAAAACATTTTTAGCGTGACGTCTGTCTGTCTGTGTATATGTGCGCGTATCTGTCTGTCTGTGCAAATTTTGTATCCGCTCTAACTAAAAAACTAATTGACCGAATTTCATAAAATTTGGTAAGTCACTTGTTGGCGAATCTGGTGCTGATTAGTTTTTGGTACGATTTGGAATAAAATAACCCGTCTTTCTTTGCTAAATGGTCCGAAAAAGCTTGTATCTACTCTGGCTCAAAAACTAATGGACCGAATATCACAAAATTCGGTAGATAAGTCGCTTGTGGGTTACTCTGGTGCTTATTAGATTTTGGTACTCTTCGGAAAAAAATACCCTGCCTTTTTTGCGAAATGACCCGCAAAAATTGTCAAAATTGTCAAATGTAAATAAGGCTAACCCCATTACACTTGGGCTAGCCGTTCTGGAGATATTTTAGTTTTTTCGTATTTTCTCTGCGCCACCTTTAAAAATAAGTCCAGTTACCAAACGAAAACGAAAATTGAATTAAAAGTGAATTAAATTTAATTAAAATAAAGATAATGTGGATATAAGTCTGCAGGGAAAGTCATGTGCTGCCCACATCAGATTGTTGTCTCTTTACTTCATTACTTTTTTTATTAAATGTATACAATCCAATTTCAATATTTATTTTTCTTCTTCTTATGTTGATATGATAAAGATACGTAGTCCACTGTTATCTTCCACGACTGGTTATCATCAGTTTTCTGCAAGGACTGTTGAGTAGTACGTTCATTTTAAAATAATTGTGTATTTAAATTTCAATAAAGTGCGTAAAATTTTAAATTGCGCGAAAAGGTGGCAAAAACTAAAAAGTATTACTACTTGGTATATATTTTGCTTTTACAGAGTTACTCTATTCCTAATCTTCACCCTGTGAAAAATATTGAAACATTCAAGACACGCGAAGTGTTTAGAAGAAATAAATAACATAGGCGGAGAATTTTCAGAAATGGATGAAGATGAACTTTCTGAAAGTGAAAATATATTATTTGAAAATGATAATGATCTATTAGACACTGAGAGTGAGGCTACAGACACCGACGACGAAAAGGAGAATAATGCGAATATAATAAGTAAAGTACGTAAACGAATGAGATTGCTCTCAAGTTCTGAAGATGAGAATGAAAATTGAGCAGTATATTTCGATGGATGGCACTGTGAAGAAATGCAAATAGGTCCTACATCTGAGAAAGCAGCATTTCATACCATTTTCAGGAAAGAAACAGGTCCAACGGGATATGCAAAACGTAATATTGTAAAGGGTAAAGTCAGGACGCCATTTTCATTAATAATTGACCACTGTATTATGAAATATATAAGAACATGCACGATGAAAGCAGCCAATCGAGTTGTAGGAACCGAATGGGGTACATTACCTTAAAGTCACTTTGTTTAATATTTCCTTACTAAAATCAATATTACCTGCATTCAATCAGAAAAAATAAAGAAGTTTTTATCTAAAAATCGGTTATTTGGCCGGTTACGGTACTAACAGGCATATATTAAGTTTCGATACGTTTAGTGGTAAAGCCCATTTCGTTTGCAAAGAAAGTGCAGCATTATGGCTAGAATTAGTAACAACCTCCTGGCTAATTTCTCATGGCCATGAAAATAAAGAGTATTCACTGATTTAAAACTTTAAATGAACGCCTACATATAGACAAGAGCAGATGCTTCAAACTTGCTTGCGCATTTAGAAGTAATTAGTTTTTAACGCCTCTCGTCCATCGTAATTTGTGGATAATTCCACCTCCCTCGCTTTGGGCTTTCGCGCAGTTTCCGGGCAATAAATCCCTAACAGAGCAGCGACAAAAATACATTTTCTAATAAACGATAGCATCGATTATGTAGAATATCGGGAGGACGAAATTAAATGGAGTTTAAACCGAAATTTTAAAGCGAAAGTTTGTTAGCATTTATTAAAATAATTACTAAATTCGGGGTAACTCTTAATATGCAAATCATATTTGCAAATCCTTGCGCGCATTTTTTGTACGAAATGTATCGTTACGAACGTGTGCAATGCTCTCCTAGGAGTCTTTTTTGAAAACCACATAGAAAACATCCGTACAGGCGACCTTTCCTACATCGCGATTTTAGGGTTGCAATTTTAGGACTGTCGGTTTAGGATTGCTAGATTTTATGATTTATCTCCAATTTGGTGACGTTTGCCGACATTTTGAATGTTCCAGAACCTTCTTGATATAACGAATATTCTACGATACGAGCTCGGTCTAGAAGTTTCTACAGATAATATATGAAGGGATGGTATAACCCACTGGATTGAGTTCGGACGACCCGAGTTTGAGTCTTGGCTCTGCCCAGACTGTCCTAGTGTCCACATGGAGTACGATCACGGTAAGTATATAGGTCCATAAGTCCAGCGGAGATGTCAGAGGTAGGCGAAGGAGACTCTGTGGATGTCGACAACACAGGGTCCCGGTCTGAATTGGGTGGCACTTTCCGGCTGTACAAACAGAAACCGTACATCCTCGGTCAGTCGGACGGTCTGGGTAGAAGAAGAATAGAGTATATAAAAGGAGTCATCACTCAGTTGGAGGGCTGTGAACGTGATACTAGCTACATTGAATTGTGAGACATGTCAAATTTTACTTTTCTTATATATATAATGTGTAAGGAAAGTATTGTGACGGGGTCGAAAATTCGAATTCGAGGGAAGAGCACGTTTCAAGTATCCCTGATCACGAATCAAACATTTTTGAAGTAATGTCTGTGTGTGTGTGTGTGTGTGTGTGTGTGTGTGTGTGTGTGTCAGTGAGTCTGTGGAGACGATAACTGACGAACGAATGAACCGATTCGAAAGAAATTTGGTACAAAAATCACAATCCGTAGACACTGGAAGCCTATTGTTTTTATACGCAATCGAATGAACAGAACCCCCCTAAATTTCCGCGTGAAATTTTGAAAAAATCGTCAAGAAACCAAAACCGCTAATAAAGTTACACAAATAGACATTTCTTACGTAAATTTTCAGTAGAAAACGATTGACATAAATTTGAGAACGCTAACATGAACCGTTCTCGAGATATTGCACATTTTCCAAAAAAATTATCAAAAAGTCATATAAAATAAAAAAAATATTTCCTATTGAGAAAAATGTTCACTTTTCATATGTAATACCATGCGATAAATTGGGTGACATCATTCTCGTGGATCTCGCTCGTTGCATTCATGAAAAAAGATATTTTGAGTAATACTTTTGTATTTGAACGCCAATAGTCATTTATCGGCTGTAAGAATAACTTATTTCTCCGTCCATAACGCTTGGCGAGATTTTGGCGACGGATTTGTCGGAATTTCGCCAACTTGGCGACTTTTTGAAATGCTGCCAAATTAAAGAAAATCTCGCCAAATGGATAAAAATGACGCTAAATCAATGAAAATGGCGACTAATTGTCAAAAATTTAATATCTTGGAAAGAATATAAGTATCTACAAGAAAAACCTATTTTTTTACTGTAAAAGTAGTAAATTCATTACATTATATAAGGAAAGTCATGTGTTGCCCACATCAGATTTTTTTTAATATTATCGGCTGTGTTGTTTTGAGAAATGAGTGGGGCATTGAATAGCTGTTTTACTGTACATACACCCACCATTCCAAATGATACGTTATAACAATATAATATGAACTTCATTCTCAATTTGTAAACTTTTCCTATTTAGAGTCTTTCTTTACGAAATTTTTTAAGAATTTTAATATAAAGAAAATAGCATTGTTCTGCCTTTTAAAGGTAAGAAACAGACACGCAGACAGCAGCACACATTACAATTTTTTTACTTTCCTTCTATGCATAGTATAATGTATAAGGAAAGTATTGTGACGGGGTCGAAAATTTGAATTCGAGTTTTCCACGGAAAAGCACATTTCAAGCATCCCTGATCACGAATCGAATATTTTTGAAGTGATGTCTGCGTATGTGTGTGTGTGAGTGTGTGTGTGAAAGTGTATGTGTGTGTGTGTGTGTGTGTGTGTGCCAGTGAGTCTGTGGATACGATATCTCACGAACGAATGGAGCGATTCGAATGAAATTTGGTTCAAAAATTACAACCCGTGAATACTGGAAACCTATATTGTTTTAAACACAATCGAATGTTCAGAATCCTCCCAAATTTTCGAGTGAAATTTTGATAAAATCTTCCAAAAATCAAAACTTTTCATAAAGTTACGTACATAGACATTTCTTATGTAATTTGTCTTTAAAAAACACTAACATAATCTTTAGAACGCTAGCATGAACCGTTCTCGAGATATTGCACATTTTACAAATAAATGTATCAGAAATACATAAATTAAAAAAAAATATTAACTGTTGCGAAACATATTCACTTTTCATATGTATTATCATGCGATAAATTGGGTGACATCATTCTCGTGGATCTAGCTCGTTCCATTCATGAGAATATATACTTTGAGTAATACTTTTGTATTTGAACGGCAATAGTCATTTATCTGCTATAGGAATAGCCTATTTATCCATCCATAACGCTTCCTAAGATTTTGGTGACGAATGTGGCGACGAATTTGTCGAAATGTCGCCAGATTGGCGACTTTTTTAAATGTTGCCAAATTAACGAAAATCTCATTAAATGGATAAAAATGACGCTAAATCAATGAAAATGACGACTAATTGACAAAAATTCAATATCTTGGAAATAATATAAAGATATTATATAAGAAAAGTCATGTGCTGCCCACATCAGATTTTTTATATAGACAATGACAATTTTTTAATTAAAGAATAACTTGTTTCTCTGTAGACAATGTTTCTGGTCTTATTAAAAGCAGAAGTAAAGAATTATTTTTTATTTATTTCATACCCTTCAGATTAAAAGACTTATCTCCCATTTCATTAATTCATAAAGCTCCCACAATTCTAGAAATAGAGGCACAGGTGATGCTCCCGTCATTTTATTATATTTTCACATGGATCTGTTATGACAATGAAGTCCTTGGGGGACTTTTTGAAGTGGGCATATTTTCAATGTTGCAAAACTGCTGTAAACATTACTGCTGTTACATACACAACAAGCAGTTAATTGATATATTTCAGTATATGTAGTCTTTTATTTCAGATTCTGGCGATTTTTAAAGGCCATTTTGCAAAATAGGCAGGTTCTATTTTTCCAAATCGTGCCAAAATCTAATTAGCACCAGGGTAATAAACAAGAAACTTACCCTACAAAATTCTGTGAAATTTAGTTGAATAGGTTGTGAGTTATAATATTAGCGTACAATACACACACACACACACACACACACATAAAAACACACACACACAAAGACAGATACATACACACACACAAAAGGCAGATACATACACACACACACATAGAGACAAACGCGCACACACTCATAGACACTGATAAACACATACACAAACATACACACACAAAGAAACAGACACACACACACATAGACAAACACACACATAGACAAACACACACAGAGACAATTCGAAACTCACACACACACACAGACAAACGCACACACACAGACAAACGCACACACACACAGACAAACACACACACACTTAGAGACAAACGCGCACACACACACAGACACTGATAAACACATACACAAACATACACGCACAAAGAAACAGACACATACACACATAGATAAACACACACACAGACAATTAGAAACACACACTCACAGACAAACACACACACACACAGACAAACACACACACACAGACAAACACACACACATACACACACACACAGACATAACAACACACGCACAAAAAGACAGATACATACACACACACAAAAGGCAGATACATACACACACACAAAAGGCAGATACATACACACACACACATAGAGACAAACGCACACACACACAGACACAGATAAACACATACACAAACATACACACACAAAGAAACAGACACATACACACATAGACAAACACACACACACAGACAAACACACACACACACAGACAAACACACACATACAGACAAACACACACACACACATAGACACACACACACAGACATAACAACACACAGACACAAAGACAGATACATACACACGCACAAAAGGCAGATACATACACACACACAAAAGGCAGATACATACACACACATAGAGACAACCGCACACACACACAGACACAGATAAACACATACACAAACATACACACACAAAGAAACAGACACATACACACATAGACAAACACACACACACAGACAAACACACACACACAGAGACAAACACACACACACAGACAAACACACACACACACATAGACACACACACACAGACATAACAACACACAGACACAAAGACAGATACATACACACGCACAAAGGCAGATACATACACACACACAAAAGGCTGATACATACACACACACACACAGACACAGATAAACATATACACAAACATACACACACAAAGAAACAGACACATACACACATAGACAAACACACACACAGACACAGATAAACATATACACAAACATACACACACAAAGAAACAGACACATACACACATAGACAAACACACACACAGACAATTAGAAACACACACCCACAGACAAACACACACACATAGATACAAACACACACATACATACCACACACAAACATACACACAGATGCCACGCTAAAAATAGGTTTTCGTGTTCTAGATGGCCCGAAACGTAAAGATCAGTCAAAAACTCCAATTCCGATTTTCAACACTTTTTCCAATACTTTCCATATACATTACCATGGATTAAAAGGAAGGTAAATTGTATCTTTGCCTTATATGTACCTTTTGACAATCTTTAAGAGCTGTGTGTTTCAATGGATTTTTTATTTTCAGATATCAAAGAATGGTTGTGCCTTCCTAAAGTTCCGCGTAATAAAGTCTGTAGCCGCACATCAAATCTCAGGAAATTTTAGAGTAGGCGGACATTATAATATCTATATTTATGCTAAATTAATTTTCTGCAAATCTCATTTCGGTAAGTTAATTTGGGGTTAATTTAGAAAATGTACTGCTATATAAATTGCGGACGGTAGGTTGGAGTTTATACACGGAAAATTTCATTGAAGTGAGCAATCTTCGTAATTACAAGGAAAATAAATATAAGCTTGTAACCTCATTTTTCATCTTTAAAATTTTCACAAATTGCTTTAATAGAAAAATATTAAAGTCGTTCAAATTATGTCTCCTTTTTAGAAATTAAAGGAAATATTAATAAGATTTTATGTATACAAACATGGAGGTAAAAGTAGGGAGTTAAAACTTCACTTTAATAAAACTCCAATTTCGTTTAATAAACTAATTGAGGTAGCACTAATTCAAGCGCAATTGAGACACTAATTCAAGATACTAATTAACAATTGAGTAATTCCATTAGTCCCACACTATGTATATCTACAGCGAAAAGCCTAAATTATTTATTAAAACTGCCCTTTTAGCAAAAATAAATTAATAGCGATATGCAAAGTGTAAAACTGAAACAACACAAAATATTCCTACGTGTTCAAAATTTCTTCAACTTCCAATTTATTTTTATCTCCATATATCCTGTATTCTATCTTACAACTATGAAAAAGTGTTGTAGGATAGTCAATTTCATTCATAATTAGGGAATCCTTAATTAAAAAATAATCAAAAATACATATACTAAATACTATGCCTTTCTGCTAACTATCAATACCGACTACTTTACTAACACTAGCGACATCTATATATAATTCTCAAAGCATTATGTTATTTTCAAGCGTTTCATCCACAGCAGATTCATCCCCTTATCTCTAACTCTATGTATACCTTTTGATGTTATTCTAATTAATAACTTATGTCTTATGAATCATCAAAATTTTTATAAAATATGTATTTTTGTCAATTCATAGCTGTAAAGTACCAGTGATTATTTAGGTCAGGATTAAATATATCCCACGGCAAATTTGTACTTTAAATTAATGTTGTAATTTTTTATGTTGAAATGCAATTTTGAGAGATTTTGATGCAAATTGGTTCCTTTGGCGATCAGCTTTGAACGAAACCCATAGGACAATTCCTTCATATATAAAAAAATCTGATGTGGGCAGCACATGACTTTCCTTATATAAAGCAATGAATTTACTACTTTTACAGTTAAAAAAATGTTATTCTTATAGTAGATACTTATATTCTTTCCAAGACATTGAATTTTTATTAAGTAGTCGTCACTTTCCGTAATTTAGAGTCATTTTTATCAATTTGGCGAGATTTTCGTTAATTTGGCAACATTTTAAAATGTCGCCAAGTTGGCGTCATTCCGCTAAATTTATCGCTAAAATCTCGCCAAGCGTTATGGACGGAGAAATAAGTTATTCTTACAGCGGAAAAATGACTATTGGCGTTCAAATATAAAAGAATTACTCAAAGTATCTTCTCTCGTGAATGGAACGAGTTAGATCCACGAGAATGATGTCACACAATTTATCGCATGATATTACATATGAAAAGTGAACATGTTTCTTAAGAGTTAATGTTTTTCTTTATTTATGGGATTTTTTGATAAATTTATTTAAAAAATGTGCAATATCTCGAGAACGGTTTATGCTAGCGTTTTGAAGTTTATTCCAATCCTTTTCTAAGGAAAAATTACATTAAAAATGTCTATTTACCTAACTTTAGTAAAGGTTTTTATTTTTTGATGAATTTTTCAAAATTTCACTTAAAAATTTAGGGAAGTTCTGAACATTCGATTGTGTTTTAAAACAATAGGCTTCCAGTATTCACGGATTGTGATTTTTGTACCAAATTTCATTCGAATCGCTCCAATCGTTCCTGAGATATCGTCTCCACAGACTCACTGACACACACACACACACACACACACATACTTTAACACACAAATATACTTTAACACACACACACACACAGACATCACTTCAAAAATGTTCGATTCGTGATAAGGAATGCTTGAAACGTGCTCTCTAGTCGAGAACTCGAATTCGAATTTTCGACTCCGTCACAATACTTTCCTTATACATTATGTATATAAGGAAAGTAAAAATTAAACATTTATCAAAATGTGCGTAATTTACGCGCTTTCACTATGAGCATCATCGCCTATTGAAGATTCATACAATTATAACTCTTGTCATGAACATGAAGTGATATGAGTGTTTTAATTACATTATCAAGCATGAGTGTTTTAATTACTACCCCTAAATTTATACGGATTGTTAAAGTGAATCTATAAAAGATACGATTTTTGATTTCAATCGCAATCTGGGAAAGAGCTGGGGGTCCTGTATATGACTGAATGTTTGTTATAAATGTCGGTAATCTAAGCTTAAGTAGCAGCTATCTTCAGTATAGCACGAAAATATCCCCGTGAACACCATTTTAAATATATATATATATATATATATATATATATATATATATATGTATATATATAACACAATAATTAGAAAAAGAAAAAAGAAGAATAACATTGCATCAAAATTTCGCCGGGGGGGGGGGGATTGTGGAGGTCATGGTTGACTGTCTGGGGGAGATCATTTTGTATACAGTAAGAGTCTTTTGCTTTTCGGTGAGGTGTATGCGTGACTTGTTTTTCTTGATATATTAGTATTGGATGCAAGTCATTTTTATAGTATTTTGTGCTTCTGTTTGGATGCAGTAAAGCTCGTAGTTATTGTATAGGTGTAGGGACTGTATAGGTTTTTCAACTTTTTTCTTTTTTACATTTAAAGTTTTAGTATATGTACTTGGTTGGCGGCATTGTATCCGCTTCCGGGAGTGTCGTCATGACATAAAGCTGGCTAAACCGGGAAGTGGGGGTCACAATCCCCCCGGCGAAATTTTGATGCAATGTCATTCTTCTTTTTTCTTTTTCTAATTATTGTGTTGTATAGAAATGTACTTGTTTGAGCAGCTTGGCGCCTTTGGGTATATTTTCAGTTGTTAGTTTTAGATGAGATAAATTTTATATATATATATATATATATATATATATATATATATATATATATATATATAAGTGAAAGATAAAGAATTTAAATTTGAATCTTAAGAAAGAAAGCAATTTAGTATTTATGCGCAAGGCAGCAATAATCACTAATTACGAAATATGATATATAAAATATTAAGGATATAAAAGAATTAAGAGAAAGAAGGCAGTGTAAGGTGCTTACATAATGGCGGTAAGGGGTAGTGACCTTACACCCCAGTTAACAACGTGCACGTCCTTGATGCCTCGCAATTGCTCTCCTGGACGCCAGCACCGACCGTTACCGACCTTCGGAGTGACAATTACAATTATCACAAGACCTTTATAAATGGAGTAGTAAAATAAACTGAAGTATCAATAGATGGAATGCAATCACTGAGTTGTCACCAGTTTAAATACTTCCTCAAGATCTACATTGCTCAAAGCAATGTTGCCATTATTTTCAAAATTACCAATGTAAGAGTTACAAAAATATTTCAAAAGGAATTTAAAAAGGATTTTTAATAGTTATCAAAAAAGAACACAGTAGTGATCCATAATTATCAATTTTTCCTAAGAAATTAATTATATAACTTCTCATATAAAGTATTGGGTATTTTTGTTTAAAAGCTTCCTTTATAAAAGCTTGATCTGTTTTCAGTCTGATGACGTCACTGTTAACAATACGTTTCGCTCTGGTTAATCCTCCAATGAAAACATTTCTGAATATATTCCTGTGCAAATTAGAATTTCAGTGTATTATTCCTGTAATAGGTATTTTATAGGTTTTTCTTTTGTCATAAATGCTAATTAAAATATTGTAATCGCTGATATCTATACACAGATCCAAAAAGCATACCACATTTTTATTATCACTTGGATTTTCTTCCAAGGTTAAATTAGCAGGATAGAAATTGAAATCCATTTGAAAGTGTTCGTCTTCGTAACCAATGATCAAATCGTCGACGTAACGGAGATATAATATTTCGTTATTAATGTGTGACTGATTTTCGTAATGATTAAGATAAATATCTGCTAATATAGATGAGCATCCCCCTCCCATGGGGATGCCTTTGATTTGCTGATAGAATGACAAACCACTGAAAATATAGTTTTCATTTTTAACAATCTTGATTAAAGATCTGTATTGGTTGATTTCAATAATGTTATTCATTGCACATTCTTCACATAGTATGTTCAAAATTTTATATAGATCCTTAAGATCAATGTGATATATATATATATATATATATATATATATATATATATACACATATATATACGAGTATATATATATATATTTCAAGCATGCAGAAAAAATAAAAAATATCCCACCCCCACAGTACATTTCAGACGACTTCAACTCATTTACTTAAACGACTTCAAATATGCAAGTGCGAAAGGCATATAACACAAACTTCGAACGCTTCCAATTTTACGTGATAACTTAGCCTTGAAAACGTATCCTTTTCTGTACTATTTCCATTGGCTTAATAGAACATGTATATTTTATGACAGCCGTAAAGAATGTCTGAGTTAATAGGTTTTCTCAGAGCACCAATAGATACGTTGTTATACAAAGTGGGAAGACATTTTCACTGATGTTTCATCACACTTAGTTCCGGAAGAAATTCCCTTTCATAAAATGTTTCTTAGCGAATTCCTGTGTATGTTCAAAGTCTAATTCTACTACTGCAGTAAAAAGTAGTTTTTTTTTCATCTTGTCTGTTTATTGCAATGGAATTCAATGGGAGGAAGATTTTTCTTGCACTGATGAAATATACATTTAATTTGCAGGAATGTGTTTTTAGAAATTAGCTGATGCAATCCATTTTACCCGAGCTTCGCGTGTTCTCAATGGCTAGCGGTCACTAAATGTGCAGAGATTAGCTGATACTATACATTTCATACGTACTTCGCATGTTCTCAATGGCTAGTGGTCACTAAATGTGCAGGGATTAGCTGATACTATCCATTTCACCCGTGCTTTGCGTGCTCTCAATGACTAGTGATCACTAAATGTGTAGAAATTAGCTGATACTATCGATTCCACCCGTTTTTCACGTGTTCTCAATGGCTAGTGGGCACTAAATGTGTAGAGATTAGCTGATGCAGTAATAAAGTTAATGCAATTCTAATCTTAACAATAGTATGTGTAAATAAATAATAATTTATCTTAAAAGTTAAAAATGTGGAATTTAATGTGTAGTGTTTTAATTAATGATTATATTTCAGGAACTCGTGCATAGAGGTAATGGTGGCATTTTGAGGCCACCATAGTAATGTACGAATATTCCATTCACGACCACATTAAATCTGCGTAATTTCCCAATTATAAACTCCAATGTTTAATTTCTTTCATTACCGAGACAGATGCAAATATATTTATATATTGCTTGGGTCCAAAGATCGGTTCTGTATTATTCAGTAATAATAAAGGAAGATATATGTCTGTGTGTGCAGTCTACTTCCATGAAATGTTGTACTCGGGTACTTCACGATCCGAATAGGCGCACCTCGGTCTTATTCATTTTTAATTTCGAATTAGTGTTTAAGTTAATGTATGTTTTAACACAATTTATAACGATTTTAGGCGAAATTCACACACGCTGATTCTTTAGGGAGCTAAAATATTACCACAGAACTTCCATATTGACACCATTGAAAAAATCGAAAAATTATACGCGGTGCACAAAAAATAGACACATTAAGTTGGTTTACATTCTGAATATTATAATAAATCTTTGGTTAAAATTATTATTCTCAATTATTAGTGATCGTGAATAGAATACTCACAGATTTCATATCTTTGCGCAATAACACACCATTATTTTTTTGCAAGAGTTCCTAAAATATAATCATTAATTACAACACTACACATTAAATTCCACATTTTAACGTTTAAAATAACTATTATTAACACATATTATTATTAAGATCAAATTACATTAACTGCTTAAAGAGGAGAAAATGCACATGTGAGAACAGGCTTTTCATTATTCAAAATCTTATATTCGGCCTATTATATAAGCAGCAGATTGGTACATATCTCTGTTTCTCCTGTACACTGAAAGTCACCCTTGGACATTCATTGCCTGGGTATCCACGTTACTGGACAGTCAATCTTGTTGACTATTCCTTCTCGCTTCTGGACTTTCATTTTATATAAAAGACACTCTTGAACATTTTGGATCCAAATTCCATTCACGACACTCATGGGCGGTCATAGCCTGAAATGACTGCATATATCTTGAATTCTCTCCTTGTTGCCACATCATTTCGCCTTAGGTCCAGATACGCTCTCCGTATCTCTATGAGTTGCTCCTCAGTGCGATGTAGCAACATTACATGATTGGCAACTTTATAATCTAATGATGCTTGGCAACAATGCGATTTTTGCCTCAAGCACACATGCGATTTATGTGAATTAAATTTATTGGGTTCATGACTGTCATAAAATGGCATCTACGAGTTTGCGTTTGATTTCGCAGTACATATCATGTAAATCTCAAAACTGCATAAATGTCTCCTGGTCTCACACCTTCAAGTGAGAGACTAGGAGACAAAATCCATTTTAAATGAGATCCATACGATTAATAAAATAATTTTCGCAAGTTTTCAAAAAAATATATACATATTTTTGTGCGATTTAAACCCCTCCGATTTCTTATCACGCTATAAAAAAAATTGGAGTGCAATCTAACGTTTATAGTTTAACAGCAGCGTCTTTAAATACTACTCCACAATAAAAAAAATGTTTCCTTAAATCATCCTTTGAGTAATTATGCATTTTTAAGCGTGCAATCTCTCGAAATGTTTGAATTAATTTTTTTTTCGAGCAGACTCTTTCCGGAGTTTTTCTACCTACTAGAGCCACATTTATACGAACGTGTTTTCTATTCGCGCATGTGCAAAATGACCTGGTGTGTGATCAAGATTTAAAATATTGCGCTATCCATATCAGTAAAATTTAAGTAGCGGGTATTTATTTATTGGAAATATGAAGAGCTGTATACGGAAGAAATGGCTAATATCTAAATTGGTCTAATTATGATGAAATTGTTGAAATAAAAAATATTCAATTTGTGTGCGTTAAAGTAGACGGACACAAATAAAATATATTTAATTTGTGTCCGTAGGAAAAAATATTTATTTTGTTATTCTACCCTGCTTTAACTCCCTACGACGTTAACATTTTCTAGTTACTTTCCTTATGTACAATAATGCATAAGGAAAGTATTGTGACGGGGTCGAAAATTCGAATTCGAGTTTTCGACGGGAGAGCACGTTTCAAGCATCCCTGATCACGAATCAAACATTTTTGAGGTGATGTCTATGTGTGTGTGCGAAAGTATGTGTGTGTGTCTGCGTGTCAGGGAGTCTGTGGAGACGATAACTGATGAACAAATCGACCGATTCGAACGAAATTTGGTACAGAAATCACAATCCGTAAAACTGGAAGCCTGTTGTTTTAAACGCAATCGAATGTTCAGAAGGCCCTAAATTTTTGAGTGAAATTTTGAAAAAATCGTCAAAAAATCAAAATCGCTACTAAAGTTATGCAAATAGGCATTTCTTATGTAATTTTTCATTAGAAAACGATGGACATAAATTTTAGAACCCTAACATGAACTGTTCTCGACATATTGCACATTTTTCAAAAAAAATTATCAGAAAGTCATATAGAATTAATAAAAAAATATTTCCTATTGAGAAACATGTTCACTTTTCATATGTAATACCATGCGATAAATTGGGTGACATCATTCTCGTGGATCTTGCTCGTTTCATTCATGAAAAAAAATACTTTGAGTAATACATTTGCATTTGAACGCCAATAGTCATTTATCTGCTGTAAGAATAACTTTTTTCTTCGTCCATAACACTTGGCGAGATTTTGGCGACGAATTGGCTGGAATGTCGCCAACTTGGCAACTTTTTCAAATGTTGCTAAATTAACGAAAAATTCGCCAAATGCATAAAAATGACACTAAATCAATGACGAGTCATTGATGATGACAATATGGAAAATAACGACTCATTGATGGAAATTCTATATCTTGGAAAGAATATAAATAACTATTATAAAAATAATCTATTTTTTTTACTGTAAAAGAAGTAAATTCATTGCATTATATAAGGAAAGCCATGTGCTGCCCACATCTGATTTTTTAGCAATATAATTGAAGAGTTTTGAATTATCTAAAAAAGTTCTTTATACTAATAAAGCACATTAATATTTATAATTAACCAGTATCTTTTTTAACTCGTTATAACCAATGTGTGATTGTTTGTCTCTTTCAGTGTGGTTGTCTGTCTGTTTCAACTTCTTTAATAGCATTTTTAACATATTTTTCTACTTCTTCGACGGCTGAAATTTGGTAAACTCCTTCGTTTAGTTGAAAATTCTACTCTATTAGAATTTGGTGGACAAAAATACCATTGTTGTATGATAGTTAAAGGAAAGTTCATTATTCAATTCCGTTTCTATTACATTTACTCCTGTTTGTAAAAATTGCAACACCATGAAAGCATCATTAAAATTGAATGACATTTATTCCACAAACGATCTCTATTAATAAAAATACACGATTCAAGCAAAAGAGCAATATTACATGCCGAAAATCAGTACTTAGTGAAGTCACCACAAGCTGCAATAAGTGCTTTTATACGACGTGGCATCGAATCAACCAGATTTTAATTTTGTATCTGAGGAAGATAATTCCAGATTGCTTCTATCCGAAGACAAAGTTCAGCTGTATTAGCTACGGGACGATCATCACTAGCGAGACTCCGACCGACGACATCCCAGACATGTTTAACCTTTTGCTTAAGGGTGGGACAGCTTCCATCCCAAACAAAGAACCTCTCAAAAAGACAGGTATTTGACATACTCTATCCCAAACAGCTCGATTCCCTTTTACAGACATTGGGGTCCATGGACGTCTATTTATGCAAAGGGGTATTGAACTGTTTGGGATAGAGTATGTCAGATACCTGTCTTTTTAGAGGTTCTTTGTTTGGGATGGACGCTGTCCCACCCGTAAGCAAACGGTTAATGGGCGACATATCCGGGGAATAGGCAGGCCAAGGAGGAAACTGTATCTGTAGTGCTGGAAAGAAGTCCTAACATGTGAACGGACATTGTCCTATTGAAATACAGTTCCAGGAATGCGTTCAAGGAAGAGTACGACTTCGGGCTCCAGAACTTCTCTGATGTACCGGTTGCTGTTGAGATTACCCACAATTATTAGCAGCTGAGATCTTCCAAGATACGTAATAACGCCCCAAACCCTCACGCTTGGCGTTCGCCCAGTATGACGTTGGCGTTCACCGCTATAGCTTCTAACATGTATACGGCGATCACTGCACCCCAAATTAAAGCGAGATGCATCGAAAAAGACGACTTGTTGCCAATCAACATGCCAGTGTCCATGTTGATGAGCCCATTGTAGCCGCAGGAGTCCATGGTTTTGCATCAGGGGTATCCTGGACAAAGAAATTCTTGCACGCAGTCCACGATGCAGCAGACGCCGACAAATTGTTGAATCAGACAATCACACACCTGAAGTAGTGTTTGAACGTTCTGCCAACTTTCGAGATGAAGCTTTATGGTCCATTACTGCCAGGCGGATGGGGTGTCTATCATCCCGGGCTGACCTAAGATACCGTCGTAAACTGCCGGAATTGCGACTCTTTCGGTTCTCGTCAGTCTACTTCCACACTCCCATCACAGTCGTAGCGTCGCTCTCCAAACGAGCTCCTTCCTATTGCACGATAAAAAACCCTCCCTTCACGAAGACCGATCACTCCTCCCTTTCAAACTCCGTAACTTGATTATATGGCGCCCTCTGTCGTTATAGAGGCATAGTAACTTCTCATGAAACGTTGACCGCTGACAGACAACCATAGACAACTTTCAATGTCCTGCTACAGCTCTCTATTTATACGACTAAAACAGCAGTTTAGAGAGCGTTGTTCATTCCACGCATGCGCAGCGATTTTGAAATTCTAATCATTTGCATAGCACATCCTAAGTTGCATTCGCTGTAAGTTTCAGCTGAATCTCGTGATTCCTTCATGTTGTTGCAACTTTTAAAAACATGAGTTTATATATATATACTCGTATATATATGGAACAGAACAATTTGAATAAGTAATAATGGAAAATTAATAACTGCCAAGTTTTGATATCAAACATTGAACAAATTGAATTGCTTATAATTTGCTTCAATTGAAACTATTCATTTGAATAAAGGCTTTTATCCCTCACCCCTAAGACAAACTTGCGTATTTGCTTATTCTATCCATTGTCTTTAAATTAGTAAACTTAACATATTATGTATTTATTTTAAAATAAATATCTTATTATTACCACAATAATTTCGTAAACTGATTCATAGATACACTATATGTACCTGAAATGTAAACATTTCCCTGAAATCTCATGCAGAACACTGAAGTACCCATATACAATAAGTTATAGGATATGCATTGTACTTCAAAACAATTATATTGTCAACATATAATGCTACGCTTTCCCCTTTGTTGCTTAATGCTTCGGTTCGTATGAAATAATTTATATCTATATCATAATTCAATTTGCGTAGTATAATATACACTCATTATAGTTGCATATTTGAATGCGAGGTAAAATTCTTTAGAAAGCAGTTCAAATTCTGACATAACTAATATGTGTCGCTTCATAGACGTATAACATAACTGAATATTTTTTAAATAAAATGCTTTCTGTAAAGCAGGTGACAACAGGAAATGAAATATATTTCATGGTTTCGGCAGAAAAATTATTCTTTACATTCTACGCGGTCAGTTAAGAGAATGTATGGTAAAAGTTGTGAGACCAGGAGGCAATTATGTTTTTTTGAGATTTACATCTATGTGCAATGAAACAAAGCGTAGACTTGTAGGCGCCATTATATGACAGTTTTGGCCCAGAAGGTCATGGTCCTAATAAATTCAGTTCAGATAAATTGCAGGTGTGTTTGGGGCTAATATCTCCTTGGGGACAAGGTTTAAACCAAACATCATTGGATAATCAAGTTGCCAGATATTACATCGCACTGAGGAGCAACCAATAAGAGAACACAGGGCGTATCTGGGCCTCAGGCCAAATGATATGGCAGCAAGGAGAGAATTCAATATATATTCTGGAAATGACCTTCCAAGAGCGTAGAATAATATACGTAGTATATAGTATAATATGCGTAGTATAATATACACTCATTATAGTTGCATATTTGAATGCGAGATAAAATTCTTTAGAAAGCAGTTCAAATTCTGACATAACTAATATGTGTCGCTTCATAGACGTGTAACATAACTGAATATTTTTTAAATAAAATGCTTTCTGTAAAGCAGGTGACAACAGGAAATGAAATATATTTCATGGTTTCGGCAGAAAAATTATTCTTTACATTCTACGCGGTCAGTTAAGAGAATGTATGGTAAAAGTTGTGAGACCAGGAGGCAATTATGTTTTTTTGAGATTTACATCTATGTGCAATGAAACAAAGCGTAGACTTGTAGGCGCCATTATATGACAGTTTTGGCCCAGAAGGTCAAGGCCCCAATAAATTCAGTTCACATAAATTGCAGGTGTGTTTGGGGTAAAAATCTTTTTGGGGACAAGGTTTAAACCAAGCTTCATTGGATAATCAAGTAGCCAAGAAAGCAATGATGTTACATCGCACTGAGGAGCAACCGATAAGAGAACACGGGGCGTATCTGGGCCTCAGGCCAAATGATGTGGCAACAAGGAGAGAATTCCATATATATTCAGGAAATGACCGTCCAAGAGCGTTGTGAATAAAACATTGGAATTTAAGGAGGGGGGAGCACAGTCAACAAGAATGGCTGTCCAGTAGCGTTGATATTGGGGAAGGGCACGACCTCGGTGGCGCCCCCCCCCAAGCATCTCTTAGTTGATTAACTCACCTTTTACTACTTCCTTTTTTTCTGTCTCTTTTCCTTTTCGTCTGGAGTTTAAAGGGAGGAACACTTCCTCTCCTGGGCACTCCACTAACCCCGTCCTTGAGATCCTTGAGTAGCGTTGATATTCAGACAGTGAATATCCAAGATGCTTTTCATAAGCAATGATGATAGAGAAGAGTTGAGATATAAGAATGTGTAGTGGTTATGTTGAAATTTGAGAGAGTGTTAGAAAAGAGAAAGCTGACCTCAAAATGTCAGAAAAGGAAACGGCCAATATTCCAAGCAGGATGGTTAACAGACCGACGAACAGAGGTATGTGACAATCTGCGTATATATTAGATCAATTAATGATGTTGGAATAACATAAGGACCTGGCCTCACACTTGCATTTTCTCCTCCTTAAGCGTTTATTGAAATTAATGAAATTTTTATATTAACAATAATATGTGTAAATAAATAATATTTTATTTTAAAAGTCAAAAATGTGGAATTTAATGTGTTTTAATTAATGATTATATTTTAGGAATTCGTGCAAATAGGTAATTGTGAATTATTGCGACCACAATAGAAGTGCACGAATATTCGATTCACGATTACTATTAATTAAGAATACTTATTCAGACCAAAGATTCAAATCATATTATAAAAGAAACAAACTCCAATGTTAACATTCTTTCACCACAAAAGTGTCTGCGATTTGTAATACTTTTCTTGATAGATAGGTTATTACGTTCCGTACAATACATAGTAATGTATAAGGAAAGTATTTGAATCGTGTCGAAAATCGCTATTCGAGTTTTCGACAGATTTACACGTTTCGAGCACTCTAGAACGCGAAAAAACTATCTCCTCGCGACATCTGTGTGTGTTGTTGTTGAAACCCAGACCGTCCGACCTACCAGAAAGGTGTAAGGTAACTGTTTGGACGGTCGGGAAGTGCCACCCAATTTCGACCGAAACCCAGTGGGGGAGGCATCCACAGGGACCGTACCCTCCTTCCCCTACCACCAACCTCTCGGAAGGACTTTCGGACCCACATGTTTAACGTGATCGTACTCCGCATGAACACGGCGGCAGTTTTGGCAGTGGCTGGAATCGAACCCGGGTCTACCGAGTGCAACTCCAGCGCGCTAACCAATGGGCTACCGCGCCCGACATCTGTGTGTGTGTCAGTCTGTTTGTCTGCTTATGCAATATATGTATTTACTCTAGCACAAAAACGAATTGACCGAATTACACAAAACTTGGTGCATAAGCACTTGCGGCTTAACCTGTTGCTGATTAGAATTAGGTTTGATTTGGGAAAAGAACCTGCCATTTTTTAAATGGCCCACAAATATTGTATGTGCCCACTCTAGCTGAAAAACTAATTGACCCTATTTCACAAAATTTGGTAGATAACTTACTCGTGGGTTACCCTAGTACTGATTTGATTTTGATGCAATTTGAAGAAAAAGTGTAAGGATTAACAATTTCTATTGTCCACTTTCTTATTTTTCAAGCAGTGTCTTCCCCGAGAAAAGAAGAATCTAAATTTAAATAGCAGCCGCGCATATTGCGAACGGCAAATGGAGCTGGCAACCAGGTTCTAGAGATGCGAAGTTCGAAGCTCGAGCTGGAACTTTGCGTGTGCGGCTGCAGCCGACAGTAGAAAGGACGGTAGAAAGAGTGGACAGTATACATTCTGATTTATTATTTGTAAATTACGTTAATTGATGTTTTTCTATGATTTTTATATTGTTAAGAATAAACTGGTTATTTTTATTAAAAGATGCCTGCGTGTTCATTCCGCTATCTTTACAATAGAACCTGCCTTTTCTGCAAAATGGTCAGCAAAAATCGTCAAAATCTGAAATAAAAACACAGCATGTGCTTAAATCTATCAATTAAATGCTTGTTTTGTACTTCATTTTTGACGACAAAAATAATAAGACCGATCTCATAACTCTATAAGTAACCGTTCTCGAGATATGTTAGTTTTTTCTTATTTTTGCCACGCCGCCTTTAAAAATACGCCCAATCGCCAAATGAAAACCGAAATTGAGTTAAATGTGTCATTTCAAGTATTTATTCGTGTTATTTGGCACCATTAAACTCAATTGAAGGAATTGTGAAAAAATGAGAAAAGTAATTTGAGCCTGTGGGTAATGTAGTGGGCTGCCCACAACAGATTTTTAGCAGTATATTTTATAATAGTTTTTACTTAAACCGATGTGGCCCATGAAAAATAGGGTGATCATGATTTAATCACAAGACGAGTTTTCTCCGCGAATGCGTCAATGGGTTACCAGAAATGACCTTTGTTGGTCTGTAGTTCGGTGTCAGATCGTTTACAACCTCAAAATCAACCGAAGGGATTTTGTTCTAATTTGATTTGCTTCAAAATTACTTAACTAGTTACGTAGACCACAAAGTTACACATCCCGCCCTTCTACAAGAAGCAGTGCTTGAAAATATTGAGCATATAATATAGCAAAATATAAAAATTTGATGAGGACAGCACGTGATTTTCCCTGCATGTTCAAATTCATTTTCTCTTTATTTCTTTAAAAATTCATTAAATTCAGTTTAATGGCATGAAATAGTACGCATAAGTAGTATTTGAAATTCCACTGAATTTGCACTTTTAATTCAATTTTCGCTTTCATTTGGTAACTGACCTTATTTTTAAAAGCGGCATAGCAAAAATGCGACAAACTAAAATATCTCGAGAATGGCTAGACCTAGGATAATAGGGTCGGTCTTATTTTTTTCAACGTTAAAAAATATGTATATAACAAGCATTGATACATTTGATCATAAGTTACCTTTTATTTTATATTTGAATGATTTTTGCGGGCCATTTTGCAAAGAAAAGCAGGTTCTGTTTTCCCGAATAGTACTAAAATCTAATCAGCCACAGGGTAAACTGCAAGTGACTCTATCTTCCAAATTTTGTAAAATTCTGTCAATTATATTTCAAGTTATAATGGATACATGCGATTTTTACGTGCCATTTCGCAAAGAAAGGCGTTTTTATTTTTATCCCGAATCGTACCAAATCTAATCAGCACCAGAGTCATCTACAAGTAACTTATTTACCAAATTTATGAAATTTGGACCATTAGTATTTGAGCTAGAATGGATACATACATTGCACAGACAGGCAGACAGCACGCAGACAGACATACAAACGGCAAGCTAAAACTAGTTTTCTCGTATTCTAGTGGACCTAAAACGTGTAGATTCTTCGAAAACCCGCGATTTTCAGCATGATTCCGATACTCTCACTATACATTGCTAGGTGTTGCAGGGAAAGATAAACATCGAATCAAGCTGATGTGTGAATTAATCTCTACAAATATAAATGCACAAATATAATGAATAGCATGCAAGGTTGAATAAAAATAAGGCACCGGCAGTAACGGGTCTGTGACTATATGTTTTTATCTCCAGGAAGAGAATCATTGCTAGACAAATATTTTTAAAAAATGAAAGGGTATACCAATACAAAGTGCAGTGATTTATTCAAAACAACTGTCACTGTGCTTTGAATTGCTTTTTTCCAAATTAATGTTTCTAAAAAGTAATTTAAGAATCTATATTCTTATTATACAAAATTATCTTCACAGGCAGATCTGAAGAATAAAATATTCTGTTCCCGTTTTTAAACATATTCACTTAAATATGTAATGGAATCAATGTATGCCAAAATATGAAAGAGCTAAAATTGTATGGGAAGATGTACCCTTATTACTTATATTCTTGCAGATTAGAAGGTATATCCTTATATTAGTAAAATATTACCTGTATTACAATGTACGAGTTTCAAAAATATTTGGCAAAATAAAAAATATGGCGTAATAAATTAAAAATATCAATAATCCCGATAATCTTTAAGATTGAAGGCCGTAATGGATATAATCCACCCAAAAATGCAAATTTGATAAAATTTATTTTATATACATGTCTTTATTATTTAAATCGAAAGAGATTTAATAAAAATTGTCTGATGCTTAAACACATTGGATTTAAATTCGTTGCTAAGCGGTATGATAACATTTTCTTCAAATACATTGACGGAAAAATATCGTCTGCACAATGCTATCTCTGTGGGAAATTTAATTGTGGAATTTTATTAATATCTCGACAACCCCCAGGCCTAGAAAATCGAAACATGGACTCAATTTTAAGTGGGGCTATTTCACGACTACCCACAAAATTTCATAAAATTCGGTGCAATCGTTCTTCCGTGATGATGATGTAAACACACAGACAGACACATTTTCAATTTTATTTATATAGACTAGCCGCCTTCGGCGACCAGCCTGTTCGCTGCTCTTGAAAATTCTGACCGTGGCAAATTCGCTGGTGCGACCTACCAGAAAGGTGTAAGGTAACTATTTGGATGACCAGGAAGTGCCACACAATTTAGACCGGAACCCAGTGGGAGAGGCATCCACAGGGATCGTAGCCTCCTTCCTCTACCATTCACTTCTCGGAAGGACTTACGGACCCACATGTTTAACGCGATCGTACTCCGCGTCAACACGACGGCAATTTTGGAAGTGACGGGAATCGAACCCTTCCTACCGAGTGCAATTCCCGCGCGCTAAACACTGGGCTACCGCGCCCTCAACCCCGTGGAGTTAACAAAGTTAAGTTTTGTTTAATGAAGTTAAAACTAATAACGAAATTTTAAAATGAAAAATAATGTTCTAGTGGGGGTTCTTGAAAATTGATTTGTAAAGTGAATGTATTCTAATGTTTGTGAACTGTGATAACCCCGTGGAGTTAACAAAGTTTATTTTAGTTTAATGACGTTAAAACCATAATTCAATCATTTCAATTTTATAATGATCATATGCTAAACTTTTAATTCCATCATTTAAAATATAACGTCTAACCCGATGCACAATCTCCCTAACTTTCAATTCAATAATAGCTCAATTTCACATAAGCTCTTAATTCCTTCAAATATAACATAATTTTCTAACCCGATCCAGAATCTCCGTAACTTTCTTTTTATTTATTTTTTTCTCCATGGAAACACCGTGACGTTTCCTCCACCACCCCCGTGCGGCTGCGCGCGCATGTGGAAGAAGAATCGAAACTTCGGCGAGAATTCGCCGAGAAATTTAAAATCATTACTTCTTTAAAATCCAGATCCTGCGGCCATTTTTAATTATTTCTTGACCAGATTGGGCTTGTAAGAATGCCTGATGTTTGAGCTTTCTAAAAATGTAAATTATTAGTCAAAATTAGCGTTACTTTTCCCGATGCGAGGATTTAAAAACGAAAGTTCGTTTTTTTGAGCCGAAAGTGACTTTTGTTTTAAAATCTTTAAAAAATATTAGAATTTGTTCCTAAGATTTGAAATTGATATATTTTTACTCGCAATTGTCTGCTCTTTTCGTTCGTGTGATTTGTTTTTTTTCTATGACGTCTGGATGGTGGAGAAAAAAGTGGGAAAACGGTCGAAATCGCATAAAACATTAAATAACAAAAAAATAATTTAAATTTTAAAAATCGGTTTTCACGTGTCACCCCCCCCCCCCCCCTGATCTCCGATTGCCAAATTTCGTAGCTCTGCGACGCGCGGTCGCTGTGCCTATAGTGTATAAGACAGACAGACAGACAGACACACAGACATTGTCTTTTATTATTTAAGATTATAAACAATTACTTTTTATTCAGAAAATATATGAAATTAAATCGTTTGAGAAAAAAGCAAAAAAAAAACGTTCTAAGAAATACATTTCAAGGGTGTTGAATGCTAATTACACTTAACATCCGAAACAAAAGGGAAAATGCTTCCCAAATCTTTGATAAATGGATTTACTTCAGGTAATTTGAAAGTCACAATAAATCATCTTTCAGGGTTTTGAAAGGCTGTGTTTTCTTCTTTTTACCGTGTTCTAAAAATGACAACGGTGACGCTTTCTAAGTTTCAACCGTAAAAATTGAGAATAAAACAACAATTTATTGAATTATTGCTGAAGAGATGAAATCAAGTTGATATGATAAAAAATAGATGCTTTTAAGAAATGATGACATATTGTAAAATTATTTCATTTTATTTATAGTTAAATTCGGAGTTCTAGAAATTATTAATGATTGTAGAATAAAATATTTTGTGAATATAATAATAAAAAGCGAATATGCAATGTTATCACTGTGATGTTAAAATTAATTAATTAAACTCAATATATCGATAATGAATGAACCTTACGTGCATTGAACTTTCAAGGATGAAGTCGCAAATACACCAATTTTTTCGTAATGAGATACTTGTCGAGTCGTCTTCGATAACAATAGCTTGCAAATTCATCCCAGTAGCTCAACGGTAGAGCGTCGGCTGGCCAGCTTGGATATTCAGGGTTCGGTCATGGATTTTACAAAGAGAAGCAGACGATTCTATAGAGTTTTGTTTTTGGATGAGATTTTAGCATTGAGTTAGAAAGTACTTTTACCGCCAAGGTTTTGAATTTTTAAGTAAAATAAATTATTTCAGTCTTGTGATAATTTTGAAAATATCGCCACTGACTGAATGAAAGGAATGGAAAAAAGTGAATGAATGAAATATTCACTGCTTTTATGTAGACAGCCAGGCGATTTACATTTCCATAGCGTTATTTGAATACAGATCATTTGTTTTCGATGAAGTTTTGAAATATAATAAATTATTCTAATATTGTGATAATTTAAAAATTATCACAGCTGAATGTATCGCATTTTATAGATGTTTAAATAAAATTATATTACAGTTGGAAAGTGTTTCATAATCAATGCTTTATGCATGATTGATCTTTCTTCTTTAATATAGAGATATACCACTTATAAGGACCTTTTAAGTGCACATTTTTACCTATTTGGAAAAAATTAAGGTATGAAAATAAATTTTGCAATTTCAAATTAAAACTCACTCATTTAAAAGAAATTGAATATCAAAGTACTTCGTTGGTAACAGCATTGGTCAACTATTTCGAGGTATGCACCAGTCAATACGCTTCTGTCATTAGGATAAGTGATACGGTTCAACAACTTGATATAAATATGTCTGTCAACTCTTGTCATCTTTATCATCATTAATCATATGTATCAATATTATGTGTTATCAACGCTTGGCGTCTTTATTAATCTTCATCATTAGTATTATCTATGAGCATTTATCGTCTTTTTGTATCCAAAACCGTTACAGATTTTGAGATATTTGTATTATGTAATTAATAACAATTTTTTTTTTGTTTTAATGTGATTTATAAACATAAGTAAACTTTTGTTTGTATGCATAATAAGTACAATTTGATCTTAAAAATACTTTTAAGATTAAACTGTATAACATTGGTGCAAAGTTAATTAATCTAGAGTTTGTATACAGGATGATTCACAAAAGATGGGACAAACTTTACGAGGTGGTAGTATACACCAAACCAAGCATTTTTCGTCATAGTTTACCGGGTCGGAAGTAAAATAGAAGCGTTATAGAGCTCTTACTCGTTTGGAAGTCGTAGCTCGATAAACTTAAAAGCGTCATTCTGGTTGTTATTTTCTAGTTGAAGAAGAAAACCACGGATGCAAATTTCATCTGGAGAAGAAGAAGAACTATAATGCAAAGTTTTGAGTGAGAGATAAGGAACTATCTGAACGTCACTTTTTCAGGCCGAAGGATTGGGAGAGGTAGTCCAATAGCTTGGCCTCCACGATTGTCCGATATGACGGCTCTTGACTTATTTTTATGGGGATATTTCGAGAGTTTCGTCTTTAATACCCCCTTCAATCTGAAGAGGATCCCGTCGCGAGAATTTTGGCAGCTGCTGCCAAAGTGCGCGACACGCCGGGTCTGTTCGAGAGAGTTCGCCAATCCCTCCACTATGAGACGTGCATTCAGGTTGGCGGTCGTTCTTTTAAGCCATTACTGTAATTATTGTTTTTTAAATGCCATTTTATAAGCTCTCAGTCATTCTTGTGTTTTCACCTCATCTCATCGGTTTCATTATTAAGCGCCCACTGGCGCCTTTACGTTTCATTTCCGACCAGAAAAACTATGACGAAAAATGCCTGGTTTGGTGCATTCTACTACCTCGTAAAGTTTGGCACATCTTTTTTGAATCACCCTGTACATATATAAATACATTTTAGATGTAAATATAATTATTTAACGTAAACACATATTACATTTTTAAAAATGTTTATCCCACACACTGACTCCTATATTTTCTTTAAATTTGGTTCTAATGTAAAGCAAATTGGGTGACAGAAATAATAGTATTTAGACTAGTCAAAACATCTTCTAGTACTCTACAACTCATAAACAACTCAGTGTAGATAAAAAAAAAATTAGTAATGTTTAAGGAATATCAAATAATATTTTGTTTACTTATTAAAAGAATACGCGTGAATTTCAGTCAACAAACATTTCACATCCGCTCGATGCTAATTACACTACCACACAAACAATCAAAAAAGGAAAATTTTCTTTTCAATCCCTAATAAATGGCTTTCGGCCAGGTAATTTCAGTTTCACAATGCCGCATTTTGAAGATTTTTGACAGGGTATTTTTTTATGTGTCTTAAGAATTCAAAATGGGAAGAAATGAAAAATTCTACCCATGTGGGAAAAATAGAACAACGATTTATTCAATTACATCCGCAGGAGATGACGGAACTTGGGGCAATCGACGTGGTTTCAAAAATGGATATATCTCCGAAAAGTTTGGAAAATTTGAAATGCATTTTTCTCTATTTAATGAGAGCTGTTAATATTTATCATATGACATTGGGAATTACTGTGCACTAAAACAACTAAATGGTATGGTAAATATATTGTTGCGAACACGCAATACTCCCTTTGGCGCCTCCTTTCGACTGTCTCGAAGACCAGGCGAAGAAAACACAGCCCATGACACCAACATGACGTCAGGATAATGTGAGCCCATGATTTCCCAGTCGTAAGAAGGGTTGCCGGATTTGGCGATTCATTGCTAATTTGGCGACATATGGCGACTTCCGAAATGTTCCAGGAACTTCACGAAATAACGATTAATCTAGGAGATATGGGGATATTTCTAGAAGTTTCTATAGAGACTATAAAAATACTCATCCCTCCGTTGGAGTAGAGTTGACGAATTGACGTGACACGAATTACATTGGACTGTGATTTTTAGAATATTAGCAGCTTTTTTATGAAATTACTTTCGTCAACATTCTGAGAATAATATCGCGTATACTGTGAAGTGAGTGAAGCATATAAGTGCTGACTGATTATATATTGTTCCTGATCACTTTGTGCTTGTGAATAAACGTAAGTTATCCAGAAAATTGGACTCGTTCTTGCATACTGCGTGTACACCCACCATTCTAGAAGATACTTTTGTAACGATATCCATTAAAAAACTAGCCACAGCCGTTGCTAACAAACGCATTTTAATATTTTCTGTGAAGGCTAACTCCTGTGGCATCAAATGATTTGGAATTCTGTGGGAGAGTTAAAATACTATTAGGACGTTTAGAACGACTAATCTGGAGCTAATTAATATATTTCTTCGTAAAAAAAATTATCTAAATACTATAATCTTTGCAGATTCTGATACTCCTACTATGTTTTCATTCGCAAGTAGTCACAAATAGAAGAACCGAAGATTTAAGGATTTTTTCTACCTTCGCGAACAATGGACGTGACTTTGCTATGACGTCAGATTGCTATGATAATAAAGGCTTTATATCTTAACTCTGAAACATATTATGTGACTGCGCATAAGGGATTGAAATATATCCTGTCAGTGTGATTCAAAATTTTAAGGCCCTCACCCGTCCAATTAATCATAGTGTGAGACCAGAAAGTGTTCTCACATTTGATGAGACACTTTTATGTGAGTATTTATGGTGGCCGGAACGGCAAACAAAGCGTGTAGTCTGGCTGGCACCAAGGTTTATTAGGTCTTGAACCTAAAGGTCAGAAGACTATAAATTTAGGGATGCCATACCAGGGGAGCTGAGCTGCGCCGTACTAAATGTGCAATGGTGCCATTGGGTAAGGAGTAGCCAGTAAGCGCCAAAAAGAAGTAAAGGCGGAGTTACCCCCCCCCCCCCCCCCACACACACACACCGAGGAAAAACACAGCCTGTGACGAGAGAACGAGATCAGACATGGGAGAAGACAGTTGGAATTTGACTTAGGAGACAAGAGCAGATCAGAAATAAGACGATTATGATTTTTGACTTAAAAATGAGATATACTAAAATGACTTAAGAAAGATGCTGGTGAACAGTTGTTCAGAGTTGACTGGTGCAGATATGTTATGATGACTTGTGGATAGAACCGCCTAATAGCATGAAATAAGTGGAGTGTTTGAGTTAGCAGTATTCAATGAAGTTACGAGTGGGCATTACACTTCGAGTTGATGCGTGTAACTACAGACGAAATTGACCAAGTGCTGCTAACAAGGCCCAGATTGAAGGTATGTGCTCTTCAATCATCAACAGGTTAATAAATACGTTAGGTAAATGGTTCAGGGTCTCGCATGCTCCCCTCTCACACTCTATCTTAATAAATAATTAATAGGAAGAGTAGTTAATGTATTGGAATTGAATAGGTATTTTGTGTATTTAATAAATGTCATTGTTAAGTTTAAATTGGTCTAATCTTTTATAATTAATAAATATTCTTTTCAGGACTCACACAAAAGGTAAAATAATTGGAGGGTTAATAGCGGCACAACATAGCAATGTACATTAAATATAATTCCACTTTATGCGAATAACGTCTATGTCAAATTGATGAATTTAATTTAATAAAAATAAATAATAATTATCTTAAATAAATTTAATATGCTAAAAGTGTAACTTTAACATCTTTTTGTTTTCTTGTCCCACACATAGCAACACGATATTTGTTGGGACATTGCGTTTGTGTCATATATTTGTTTTGATTTAGAACCTCACAAGACTATCCCGTTTTGACTGTGTACTTTAGTATTTTCACTAACAAATTGCGGAGTTCAATTTGACAATAACAGCCTACAATTTCATCCAAGTAGCTTAAAAACGTTAGAGCGTTGACTGGCCAGTGTGAAGATTGTTCGATTGGAGATTGAAGATTGAAGATTGTTCCCTGGTTCCATTCCCGGTTGGGGCAGCAAGGTTCCGTACAAAGGTCCAAAACGGTATCCGTTCAAAATGAGATCCGTACAAAGCAACCTTGTAGGTTTGTGGAAAGATGGCGGAGGTCTGAAAATGGACCTAGTATAACTAGCACGGATTTAGTAGACTCTGGAATATTGAGCATTGATTTCAAATCGAGATGTCAATGACCAAGCAGGAAAATAAAGTGGAGTGTTAAAATAGTATCATAGCAGCAAGAGGTTCACCCGAGGTAAAAATAGCAGGGAGTGGTCAGGCAGTTCGTTAGTTGCACGCCAATCTGACGTTAGTGGCTGGAGAATGCTGAGTCTACTTCTACAATAACAGCTTGCAATTGCGTACTAATAGCTCAACGGTAGATTGTCGGTTGGCCAGTACGGAAATCTGTGATTCGATTCTCTGTCGGGAAAGCAAGGTTCTGTACAAAGTGACTTATTTTGGGCTAATATCTTAGCCTATTGCAAAACTATGCTGATATTTTTTATATACGTGGCAGTTTAAGTAGTGTCTTATGTATTTTTGAACCCCTTTGTAGACTAAAAACCCCCTTTGCAGACGAAAAATCGACTAAAAACAGTTTTAATATATAACATTATTTTACACATTTAGCATTTGCTTACGGGTAGTTGGGACAGCGTCCATCCCAAACGAAGAACCTCCCCAAAACACAGATAAATATAAATAAAATAAATTAAATAGATAAATTAAATTAAAATAAATTAAATAGATAGATTAAATAAAAATGTAATGTATTTTAAAATAATTTTTTGTATATTTTAAATAAAAATATTTTATTTAAAAAATATATATATTTTTTCATTTATGTATAAAAAAATTAAATAAAACTATATTTCATTTAACCTTTTGCTGGCGAGTGGAACAGAAACAATCCTTAACGAAGAACCTCTCAAAAAGACTGGTATTTGACATGCCCTATCCCAAACAATTTGATCCCCCTTTGCAGGCATTGGCGTCCACAGAAATCGCTGACAGAAACATTGCACCTGCTGAGCAGGTCTGTCAGCGATTTCCATGGACGCCAATGCCTGCAAAGGGGGATCGAGCTGTTTGGAATATGGTATGTCAAATACCTGTATTTTTGGGAGGTTCTTCGTTTGGAATGGACTCTGTCTCACCCGTAAGTAAAAGGTTAACAAAATATTGGACTAAAACTTTTCACAAATGCATTTGATACACGCGTATACATTTGCATATTCATATGCAACGCTTTTTATTAAAAATGCAAAACTTTTGATACGTGATTTATTAGAATTTCGGTGTTATAAATTACAACTTCCGTAGCACGACATAAACGAGTCACGCCATGCATATGCAAGCGAGGGAAAATTTCAGTCGAGAGCTATCTTGTCATCCTGCATCTTACATGCATATTTATAGAGCAAATACATTTCGTACAAGACGGGTAATTCAGAGCAGGGAAGATTAGGAAAGGATGCAGACGGGGCAGAATAAATAAGATTATTATCTGTTATTTTCCATCATGAATACGAATTTTTCATAACATGATAGAGTAATGTGTTAGAATTTTTTTTCGTTTGAAGAATATCGATGCGAAAAAGTAGTTTCTTCTCCCGAAATTTTCTTTTATGAATATTTTAGTCCGGATATTTATAATTCCTGCAGACTGCCGGTGCATAAGAAAATTTTCGTTTTGTACGTTTTCTACAAATATTGCATGAAAAATATAAATATTTCGAAGATCAAATGTACAAATTTCCCCATTAATAGAAAATTTATTTTTTTAACAAATGTTAGCTTCATCGATAAGTAAAATACACTTTGTACGAATGATAAGGATAACTACAGAAACGCAAATAAGCACAAATAATACAAGAAAGATCAATCATGCATTAAGCATTGATTATGAGATACTTTCCAACTGAAATGCAATATTAGTAAACATCTAAAATACGACAAAATGCAGCGGTGATATTTTTTTTAATTATCGCAGAACTACAATAATTTATTTTACTTGAAGACTTAAAACTTCATTGAATAAAAATGAATATTCAAATGACTTCATCGAAATATAAGTCGTCTGGTTCTCTATGTAAAAGGAGTGATTATTTCGCTCATACACTTTTATTGTTGTTGTTTTTGTTGTTTCGGTGGAACCACAAACAGGACCAGTGATACCAGAAGACGGCCAAAGAATGACACAAGACAAGATCACAAAGTTTATTAACACAAACAACATCACTGAAGAAGGTCAAGGGGGGTGCAGCTTCTCATTTAGCGAGGACCCAGAGGGCGGAAGACTGTCTTCATCCTCAAGAAAACAACCATGCCTTACTCGGGATTCGAACCCAAGCCCACTAGACAGCAGTCGAAGGCGCTATCCACTTCACCGCCTGGGCGGCACACTTTTATTCAAAACCCGTGAGTTAAGTAATTTTGCGGTGAAAAATTTAGCAATTCTTATGCAACTCATCTTATTTGTTTACATTCCACATCCGTTAAAATTAGACTTCGTTGTAGAAATAATCAAATTTTGATGATCATTTAAACTCAAAAATATAGTGTAATTGCTCTGGCGCAGAATATAGATACACTGAAAATACGCAAAAATAAAGCTGTTTTAGGACGGATGAAACACAAAATATAAATTTAAATCGTGATTTTTAAAGTTCTTTTAAACACTGAGAAAATAATATAGATGCCGTATTTTATTTTGAAGTGGGTCACGTGATTTCTTCATATAACATGAGTTTTATTTAAAAAACTACCGAACATATTTTGCTGAAATTTCTTATTATATATTTTATGGGATAATTTAAGTATTTTCTAAAATTTTCGAAGCAATTTGTGAATTTTAATTTCGCTTAAAAGATGTTTGAAAAATTAGGTCATATGGGGTTCAATGTATTTCACATTTTCAACCCGGGTTCAATCCAAAACTAATTAGGTTATATTATTCATTTACATTCCCATATGTCCCAAAGACCGTCTCAACAACATACTAAAATTTCATTTTGATAAAGTCATTTTTACAACAGTTATCGTGCGAACTGTCAGACAGACAGAATGTACAAAGTCATAAACAATTTTCAACTATGTTGGAAAGTGTTAAAAATGGTAGCTCCATATATGCAGTTAGTATAAACTACGTGTACTTTCAATAATTTATTACTTTATTTCTTACACGCTGCGTCCATATAGAACGACTTTTCATAATTTATTTGAACATTTTCCCTACTATAAAATTGCTTTAAAATTTATATTCAGTTAGTTTATCATAAAAACATTTGATGATTTTGTAAAGTTTTCCTTGTTTAAAAAACTTTCTTTTATAAATTAAAAAAAACTAAAACTTTTTATGTGCACATAAAACTGATTCGCCCAAGGGTTATTTTGAGTAACGACATTTTTGTAAAGTTCTTAACCACAAATCGTTTCATAAAGGAATTCTGGATAGAGTTTCCTCCAGAAAATTAGAAAAAAAAAACGTGAATACAATCATAAAATTTTATGTTCCAATAATAAACAAGAAAATAAAAATCGCCATTGAGAAAGGCCTTTGAAGGGAAATATTTTCATTGGATTGTATCTAATAAAAATATAGTGTACCATAGAGTAATTATGTTAGAGACAAGTAAATTAATTTTCATTTATGTTAGAGACAAGTAAAAATAATTTTTTACTTGTCTCTAACATAAATGTATTACACATATCATAGCTTTAAAAGCATTGTTGCGAACGTGTTCTGTTTGGCGCCTCCTCTTTGTCTGTCTCGAAGAACAGGCGAAGAAAATGCAGTGCAGGACGTGATCCCAGCTTTGCCAGGATTTTTCATTTAGAAGAAGGGTTTCCAAATTTGGCGATTTATCGCCAAATCGGCGACAGTTGGCGACTTTCGGAAGATTCCAGAAACTTCTCTACAGAACGATTATTCTTTAAGATATAGATATTTCCAGAAGTTTCTATAGAGAGACAATAAAAAGGACTCATTACTCCGTTAGAGTAGAGTTGACAAATTAACGTCACACGAGCTACATTAGACTGGGATTTTTCTCAATGTTTTAAAAATTGCAACCTATGTTTTGAGAAATTACTTTCGTCAACATTCTGTGAATAATATCCGTTATTCTGTGAAATGCGTGGAGTATTGAAGACCTGTCTGATTGTATATTGTTCCTGTTTTTGGGCTTGTGAATAAACATAAGCTATCCAGAAACTTGGACTCGTTTTTGTATACTGTGTATACGATTCTAGAGGATACGCTTCGTAACAGTACATTTAAAAATTATAGCACCCCGAACTTTCAAAATTTGTAATTAACCATATACATGTACGTATGGATAAGTTTTTGGTAGGATGTCCATAATAGTTCATTAAACATTTTGAATGATATACGAGCACTTGTATTCTAGTGCGCTTAAATTGGCTAGAGTACCCAAAAAACTAATTATAAAATATCTGATGTGAGCAGTAGATGACATTTCCTACAGACTGAAATTCCATTTCTCTTTCTTTCTTTTATAATTAAGTTTTATAGCACAAAATAACACGGATAATTATTTAAAATAACACTTAAATCGCAGTTTTAGTTCAAGTTTCGTTTTCATTTGATGACTGAATGTAGCTCCAAAGTCGACTTGGCTAAAGTACAAAGAAACTGAAATATCTCGGGAATAGTTAGTGCTAGAGTTATGGAGTTGATCTTATTATTTTCGTCGTATAAAATAAGTTTTAATTTAAATATTTCAGCCTACGTTGTTGTTGTTGAGACCCAGACCGTCCGATCTACCAGAGAAGTGTAAGGTAACTGTTTGGACGGTCGGGAAGTGCCACTCAATTTAGACCGGAAACCAGTGGGGGAGGCATCCACAGGGACCGTATCCTCCTTCCCCTACTACCAACCTCTCGGAAGGTGTATACCTAACGTGGTCGTACTCCGCGTGAACACGGCGGCAGTTTTGGCAGTGGCGGGAATCGAACACGCTTCTTTATTTGGCATTTTGGGGTCAGCTTTTTCTTTTCTAACACACTCTCAAAATTCAACATAACTACTACACATTCTTATATTTCAAAGCATCTGCACCACCATTGCTTATGAAACGCACTATTGGATATTCGTTGTCTGAATATAAATGTTACTAGACAGTCATTATTGTTGACTGCTTTCTCTCGCTTCAGGATTCTCATTTTTATAAAATACGCTCTTGTACATTCTGAACACCAATTTACTGAATATTCATTGAATTCTTTCCTTGTTGACACAGCATGTTGCCTGAGATCAGATACGCCCTCTGTACCTTCATTGGTTTCTCCTCAGCGCGATGTACAGTATTTATTCACAAAAAGTAATCGAACAAATGATTACTACTAATAGCGGTGCTTTTACAAAACCGGGTTGATGGGTAGGGCTAACATTCTATTTCAGTCCTGAATTTAGATTTTTTTTCAACTTCATTACAGTAAACAATCATTTCAGTAAACAAGAATGTTGGGGTGCTTTACGCCTGGTGGTCTATAAACCTAATTTAATTTCAGTTACGCGCTTCATACCAATGCCTAAATTTGTCATCCTGAAAAAAAAATACGGAGCGAGGTGATTATGCCTATATTTTCATTTTATCTTGATTCCGGAACTTCCATATGCAGTACCTGTATACGTTTATGCAGCCATTCTCTTGTGGTTCAAATATGGTGCCTTCTCCTAAATCTTAAAATGAAATTTTTGAACGCATGTCGCATCTTTTTTTGAGACTTCCAAGATCTCTTGTGTGCCCATTTAGTCATTCGCCTATTTGCACCGGGCTCTCAAGATCTTCGTTTTTCACACAGTTGGAAATATTCTTCTTCTTGTGGTTCAAATTCGGTGCCTTCTCCTAAATCTTAAAATGAAATATTAGAACGCATGTCACATCTTTTTTTGAGACTTCCGAAATATCTTGTGTGCCCATTTAGTTATTCGCCTATTTGCACAGGGCTCTCAAGATCTTCGTTTTTCACACAGTTGGAAATATTCTTCTTCTTGTGGTTCAAATTCGGTGCCTTCTCCTAAATCTTAAAATGAAATATTAGAACGCATGTCACATCTTTTTTTGAGACTTCCGAAATATCTTGTGTGCCCATTTAGTCATTCGCCTATTTGCACCGGGCTCTCAAGATCTTCGTTTTTCACACAGTTGGAAATATTGTAATTAAAATGTAAAATCCTCTGATGATCTTGTGGTGACCGATATTTTTTAAATTGTGGCAGCGGATGCATTTTCTCAAGAATCGGTATTTTTGAAGCGTACTGTTTGACAATTTCTTCATTGTTAATTTACACCGTACCACAAATTCATTTTTCGAATGGTTATTGTTTGTCTGTTGAGTGTTAAAAAAAGTGGATTAGGCCTCCTGGGGAAACCACTTAAAAAAACCGCGCAATTTTATTTAAACATCTCTAAAAGCGGTGAAATTTCTATTTAACGATTCGAAAAAGAAGCAATTTTTACGATTATAAAATAAAAACATGAGCTTTGAAGTAATATCTTATTACTTTCCTTATATACATAATGTACACGGAAAGTATTGTGACGGGGTCGAAAATTCGAAATCGAGTTTCCGACGGGAGAGCACGTTTCAAGCATCCCTGATCACGAATCAAACACTTTTGAAGTGATGTCTGTGTGTGTGTGTGTGAAAGTATGTATGTGTGTGTGTGTGTGTGTGTGTGTGTGTGTGTGTGTGTGTGTCTGTGTGTCAGTGAGCCTGTGGAGACGATAACTGACGAACGAATGAACCGATTCAAATCAAATTTGGAACAAAAATCACAATCCGTAAACACTGGAAGCCTATTGTTTTTATACGTAATCGAAAGTTCAGAACCCCCCTAAATTTTCGAATAAAATTTTGAAAAATCGTCAAAAAATCAAAACCACTAATAAAGTCACGCAAATAGCCATCTCTTATGTAATTTGTCATTAGAAAACGATTGACATAAATTTTAGCACGCTAACATGAACCGTTCTCGCGATATTGCACATTTTTCAAAAAAATTATTAAAAAGTCATATAAAGTAAAAAAAATATTTCCTATTGAGAAACATGTTCACTTTTCATATGTAATACCATGCGATAAATTGGGTGACATCATTCTCGTGGATCTAGCTCGTTCCATTCATGAAAAAAGATACTTTGAGTAATACTTTTGTATTTGAACGCCAATAGTTCATCTGCTGCAAGAACAACTTATTTCTTCGTCCATAACCTTGGCGAGATTTTGGCGACGAATTTGGCGGAATGTCGCCAACTTGGCGACTTCTTAAAATGTTGCCAAATTAACGAAAATCTCGCCAAATGGATAAAAATGACGCTAAATCAATGAAAATGACGACTAATTGTCGAAAATTCAATATCTTGGAAAGAATATTAGTATCTACTATAAGAAAAACCTATGTTTTTACTGTAAAAGTAGTAAATTCATTACATTGTATAAGGAAAGTCATGTGTTGCCCACATCATATTTTTTTAATATTTGATCAGCATATATTTTTAACCTAAATATGGTTTCTTTGTCGATACAAATTAGAAGTTGATTCAAAAACGAGGTCATTACTCGGAAAATATCAGTTTCTTAAATTAAAACAGTACCTGATGTATTGTTCTGAATCTTATTTATTTAAAAAAAAAAAAACTCTTGTACTCCTGAATACGTGATAAAAATTACAATTAGTGTACCTTGGCAATCCACTTTATCCGTGACGAGATTTCCCTCCCGTTTTAAAATACCTGTTCTCTGAACGTGACACAGGGGTTCTTATTGTTAAGAGAGGCAGAATGTGAAATTCACGTTTAAAATATGCCACGCCTACCGTAATGCCAAAAAAATAATATAGAACATAATATACCGCATAAAACAAGCACTTAATGTTTGAGTATACGTAGTTTTTAATTTTAGGTTTTTGCGGGCCTTAATGTTTGAGTATACGTAGTTTTTATTTTAGATTTCGACGGGCCAAAAAAAGGCAGGTTATTTTTTTTCCAAGATATTGAATTTTGTGAAATTCGGTCAGCTAGAGATAGATGCAATTTCGCAATAGAAGGTGGGTAGCACTACCAAATTTTATGAAATTAGAGTGGATCTGCACTCGCTTAAATGGTGTTCTCCATTTTCGGTATGATTCCAATACTTTTTCTATATATTCCCACGGTTGATTTTTTTTTTCAAATTGAACGAGCAGCAACTCGAAATTTGGTCAACATTAAAAAATAGCTTGACCACGAAAAATCTATTTTTAATGTAGACATAATATTAGATATTTCACTTTAAAAAATGTTTACTTACCGATTTGAATGGAAGAATTTACATATATTTTATGGGTGTTACGATTGTTTGATTATATTTTTGAGAGACTGTAGCATCGCTGCTTGAAGACCCTCTCAAAAATATAGGTATTTGACATACCGTATCCCAAACAATTCGATCCACTTTTGCAGGCATAGGCTTCCAGCAAAATGTTAAGCCTCGACCCCAAGGAGATTTTTGCCCCAACCACACCTGCAATTTGTGAACTGAATATATTGGGGTCATGACCCTCTAGGCCAAGACAGTCGTAAAATGGCTCCTACAAGTCTGCGACTTGTTTCGTTGTACATATCGTAAATCTCAAAACTTCATAATAGCCACCTGATCTGACAATTACTATGCATGGTAGGGAAAGTAAATATAACGTTGCTGAGTCCTGTCTGATTCAGCAACTATTGTGTTCGTTGACTGGCAAATTTAAATCGTCTGGCAGTTGTTGACCTGGTATATTTCTATTGGAGTTTTTTCTCACTTTAGTAGACGAAATTCCTTATCCGTAAGAATTTTATATTAACATTATTTTGTTGTTGATGTGCCAGTGGTCTTCTTTTTACGTTCCCCACGTATGTGGTATAATCTATAGCGTAAGGATTGTGACGGGGTTGAAAATTTGTATTTGAGTTTTCGACGAGAGAGCACGATTCAAGAGTCCCTGAACTTAAATCGTACGATTTTGAAGTGACGTACATGTGTGTGTGTTCGTGTGCTGGTGGATGTGATATCGCAGAAACGAATGAATCGTTTCAAACGTAATTAGGTACGGTTATTACAATTCGTGAATGTTGAAACCCTATTGCTTTTAAAAGCGGTTGAACTTCCGGAAGACAGTAAAATTTTCGCATGAATTTTTGAAAAAAATCAATATATTCAATAATCATTCAATCAAAACATTTAGAACATTCAATCATTTTAAACGTAATATTTTATTTTAAAACGAGTGGCATAAACTTTTGAATGCTGGCTTGAACCATTCTTGAGATATTGCATGCTTTTTTAAATAAATGTACAATAAATTACATAAAAATAAACAGTACTATCATAAAATATGTATCATTTAACGACCAATTTGGCGAATAATTTAGCAAAATTTTGCCAACTTGGCGAATTTTTTATGTGGTGCCAAATGGACGAAAATGCCATCCAATTGGTTAATATGATACCAAATTGATGAATTACTAATTGACGTTAGTACCAACATTAGAAATACAATTACTAAATTTGAAATCTTCGTCTCGTAACAGTGTTTCCTTACTACACTGTACTATTTATGTAAAAATAGTCGGATGTGGTCAGCACAAGACTTTTCCTGCTTAATACAATGAATTCACTTCTTTCACATTAAAAGTATGATATTGAAGGTTCACGGTACAATGTTTTTGGCATTGTTCTATTAATATTGGTTAATGCACAACTGAACATTAATGCTTGGCATATTTCTGGATAACAGCATGTAAAACGATTTCAAAATTCAAGTTTAACTTACAGTTCACGCTAATATATCATGACAATTGGAAATATTGATAAAAACCGTTAAGTAATATGGCCCATATATTAAAAGATTTTAATAACTAATTCACAAATCGGCTTCGCTTTCGTCAATTTGGCGTTATTTTCGTCAATTTGGTGGCCACATTTTAAAGAAGCTGCCACGTTTGCGGTCTTTAGTCAAGTTTTTCGCCAAATATTGCAAATGGAAAGGGAATATATTGGACGATACATAGCACTTTTTAATGTTACTTTTTTGATAAATTTATTTAAAAACTAGCAATATCTCGAGAGCGGTTCAAGCTAACGGTCTAATGTTTGTATTCTTAGTTTTTAAATGAAAAATTATGTATAAAATAATTATTTACTTAACAGTAAATAATTAACAGTAAATAATTATGTATAAAATAATTATTTTCTGTTCTGATTTTTATGATTTTTGTAAAAACTTTTTTGGAAATTGGTAGGTCTTTTGAATTTTGGAGAGGGTTTAAAATTAATAGGGTTCTAATATTTACTGATTGAAATATATTGAACGTTCCAATTTAAGCACTCCGTTCATGAGATATGGCTTCCACAGGCTCACGGACATACACACACAGAGAGATATCCCCTTAAAAACGTTCGATGTTTAAAATATTCTTTTCCATCAAAAACTGAGAGTTCAAATTTCGACCCCGTCACAATACTATCCCTATACATTATAGTACTATGTGTGTATAAAATGTAAAAATAGCATAAATAGTTAAAGATTAAATTCGAATATATTATATGCAATTTATTCAATTCTAAACATACGTTAAAGAAAAACCATTAAGGGAATCTAAAACGAAAAACGATAAATTGAAGATTCCCAACTACTAATACATGACACAACGAAAGGCTACCAATATTTTGAGTATTCTGTTATAACTAGCAATTTTTCATTATTCCAAATGCATAAATACAAAAAAAGTAGTTCCAATACTATTTCCCAATATATTACTACGTAAGAAATAAGTTTCTTTTATGAATACGGGCAGATCACAAAGCGAAATAATTTATGACATCAATAGATATATTTATGTGTGGACATTTCTCACGCTGTTCGCTTTAGGATATTTTATTGCGCATAAGAAAATCTGTTTTTCTAATTTATTTTTGTCAGTTTTTGTGCGGATAAAGCATTCAAATAAGGTTTATGTCTTTGATTTTATGTAATAATGAATTGGGGTTTTAATTTTGTTTATTGCAGTAGTTACATGATGTACTTCACTGGGTATAAATCAATAGTGCACGAAAAAGCAATGAAAGCGATGTTCGCTAGTTAACCAGGACATAAAATTTTTGCCGCTATTACTTACCCCACATACATAGTGTGGTGAAAGAAATATGTCATTGGAGTTTATTTACTCTATAAATAACACAGGCCGACACGATTTTTGCTGACTTGAGAGTTGATTTTAAGGTATTTTGATGCGATGAAATTAAAATTCATATTAGTTTTCGCGTATCACGTCACGTGTTTCCTCTAAAATACTTTGAATGTCCAAAACTGGACAAAAAGTGGGTACTCTGCGTAAATCATTTGAGGAAAACAAATGGTATTCAGAATTGTATGATAAATAAGTTTTAAAAATGTAACAATGACTAAATGACAAATATAGTAATTACATTAATGTAGTAATATTACTTTCCTTATATACATAATGTATAAGGAAAGTATTGTGACGGGGTCGAAAATTCGAATTCGAGTTTTCGACGGGAGAGCACGTTTCAAGCATCCCTGATCACGAATCAAACATTTTTGAAGTGATGTATGTGTGTGAGTGTGTGTGGGTGAGTGAGCCTGTGGAGACAATAACTGACGAACAAATGGACCAATTGGAACGACATTTGGCACAAAAATCACAATCCGTAAACACTGGAAGCCTATTGTTTTTATACGCAATCGAATATTCAGAACCCCCCTAAATTTTTGCGTGAAATTTTGAAAAAATCGTCAAAAAATCAAAACCGCGAATAATGTTACACAAATAGACATTTCTTATGTAATTTTACATTAGAAAACGATTAACATAAATTTTAGAACGCTAACATGAACCGTTCTCGAGATATTGCACACTTTTCAAAAAATTACAAAAAGTCATATAAAATTAAAAAAAAATTCCTATTGAGAAACATGTTCACTTTTCATATGTAATACCATGCGATACATTAGGTGACATCATTCTCGTGGATCTAGCTCGTTCCATTCATGAAAAAAGATACTTTGAGTAGTACTTTTGTATTTGAACGCCAATATTCATTTATCTGCTGTAGGTATAACTTATTTCTTCATCCTTAACGCTTGACGAGATTTTGGCGACGAATTTGGTGGAATGTCGCCAACTTTGCGACATTTCGAAATGTTGCCAAATTAACGAAAATCTCGCCAAATGAATAAAAATGAAGCTAAATCAATGAAAATGACGACTAATTGCCGAAAATTCAATATCTTGGAAAGAATATAAGTATCTACTATAAGAAAAACTTATCTTTTTACTGTAAAAGTAGTAAATTTATTACATTATATAAGGAAAGTCATGTGTTGCCCACATCAGATTTTTTTTTCCAAATAACGAACACGTTTTCGTTCCTCGTGAGTGTCCGACATTGAGAAGTTTCACTATAACCTTCAGTGCTGAAACTACTCACGGTGCCATAGAAAAAATTTAGTTTGGCAGATACTATTTTTTTCAGATTTTTATCAGCAAATCCCACATGAATTGCGGGATCAAAAGTTTAATTCATATAACATCATAGAAATAAATGCGGAATGCGGTATCTCGAAACCGTGACGTGATACAAAAAGAAAAATAGCGTCACATTTGAAATTAGCATACCAAAATTAGTTAAAAGCTAGTGTGACATCCAAGTCAGCAGTGATTTTTTTTGTCCGCCTGTGCAATAGATGATTTTTAATTGAATTATCCTTCTTAATTACTATTGATCGTGAATCGCATATTAGTACATTGCATATCGTGGCAGCAACAACCCACAATTTATTTCTTTTGCATGCAGTCCTAAAATTAATTAACAGACTACACTATTGAATTCCAAAAATTTAACTTTTAAAATTAAAATTATTTATTACACATATTATCATTACGATTAAACTTCCATTAATTCTATATGCACTCTTAGAGAGGAGAACATGTACATGTGAGACCAGGATTTCATATTTGCCCCAAATTATCTATTCGACCTATTATATATTGCAGATTTGCACATACCTCTGTTTGTCGTCTCGGATATGCCTAACCTCCAAATGAATTTGAATTCATTGCCTCCAATTATATTTAGCACAGCACTCTTAAACGGTCATTGCATCAATTCTATAAGGTATACTCTTGAATATTTTGGACTGTCAATGTAGTTACAACGGTATCGGACGACCATAGCCTGAATTATTTAAATAATACTGCACCTTCTAGAATTCTCACTGTCGAATGTCAACGCTACTGGACAGTCATTGCTTGCATATCTGAAATTCTCTGCTTGTTGCCACATCATTTCGCCTGAGGTCCAGATACTCCCTCCGTATCTCTATTAGTTGGTCCTCAAGGCGATGTAGCAACACTTCTTCATTGGCCACATTATTTTCTAAACGGAATGATTTAAGCCTTGGCCCCAAGAAGATTTCTGATTCAACCACACCTGCCATTTATGTGCACTGAATTTATTGGGGCCATGACCTTCCGGACCGGACTGTTGTAAAATGGAGCCTACGAGTCTGCGTTTGGACATTCTAGCCTCCAACTGACATTGAAAGCACACGCTTGAGCGGCCATTTCCTCCAATTTTTAGTCACAACGCTCTTGTACGATCATTCTTAATTCACTGCCTCTCAATTAACGAAAAACCACCTTCTTAGCTGGGCATCGCCTCTCCATCTCTGCGACACGCAAACTACGCTTCTTGAACTTTAATTGTCGAACTGTACTTACCCCACATACATAGTAGAACGTATAGGGAAAATATTTTGATGAAGTCGACAATTCATAGTCGAGGTTTTGACAGAAGAACATGTATTTCAAGCATGCCTGAAATACAGTCGAATATTTGAGTTGATGTCTGTGTGTAGTATGTGTAGGTATGTATTTATGAGTGTATGTTGTGTGTGTGTGTGTATTTATGTGAGTGTATATTAGTGTGTTGTATGTGAGTGTGTGTATATATTTATGTAAGTGTATATTAATGTGAGCGTTTCGTTAGTCTCTGAGAGAGATATCTCACAAACGAATGGTGCGTTTCGAAAAAGAAAAAAAAATAGTACGATTATTGCAATCAGTAAAAATTGGAAAACCCTATTTATTTTAAATGTGGTTTAATGTTCGGAAAACGACTCCTTCAATTTTTGAAGGATTTTTTATAAAAATCATTAAAACACAGGACTTCTGAAGATGATATAGAATATCATTTCATGCGTATTTTTTCCTTGGAAACAAATGATGCCTCAAATCATTATTTATGAGCCGTTCTCTAGATATTGCATATTCTTAAAATAAATTGATATAAAAATTACATGAAATTAAATATGTAGTAAGTATCTAATATGTTCACTTTCCATATGCAGTATTATGCAAAAAATCTGTTCACATCCTTCTCGTCGATCTAGCTCTTACCATTCACGAGACAAGATATTTTTAAAAATAATTTCGTACTTTGAAGCCAAATATTTCGCATTATTTTCACGGGATGGAAAATGAAATATGAAATAGTATTTTGCGGGAGATAATGTACATGAGTACGTGTGGCAGAAATATTATATAAATTTAATGCACCAAAATGTTGCAAAAAATATCATTATAATGATCTATTATATATTAATGTATAGTGGTAAAATAAATCTTATTTATGCTCATTATAGTGCGGCGTTGTGAAACCGTGAATAGCCCTAAAAATATCTTAAAATCTAGAGTCAACTAACATTATCTGAAAAGGAAATTATGGATCATTAACTACGCTATTTAGCTTTTAAATTATACTAGTTTATTTAGTGGTTTCAAAGGTTGTCAAAAATAACATCTACAAACAACATTCTTCACAAACATTTTATTTAATATTATATTAAGGTGGACATAGGAGGCGTTATTGTGAGACCCGATTAGTTAATGATAAGTTAATGTTATTAGTTAAGATTTAATAGTTCTTGTTTCGACCATTAGATTAAACATAGAGCTAGCTGGTGCTGAGGTGAAAAAAAACATTAAAATTCCGCATAATTTGGAATAACTTAGGAATAACGTGATCGTGAATCGTAACATTCTATACATTGCTGGCCGCAAGATTCGCAATTACCTCTTTACACGAGTTTCTTCACATAATCATTAAATCAAAATATTACACATTTTTGATACCCAGGCAGTGAAGTGGATAGCGTCTTCGTCTGCTGCCTTGGGGGCTCGGGTTCGAATCGCGAATAAGGCATGGATGTTTCTAGAGGACAAAGTCAGTTTTCCGCCTTCTGAGTCCTCGTCAAAATGTGAAGCTGCACCCCTTCCGACCTTTGTCAGTGATGCGTTCTTGTAATAAACTTTGTTCTCTCGTCTTGTGTCTTTCTTCATTCTTTCCTGCTTCCTGCATCACTGGTCCTGAATCGGCTCCGCCGAAACAGGAGGTCATCAGTAAACAACAAACAAAACTACGCATTTTTAACTTTTATCATTTATTTACACCTGAATCATTATTATATTTAAAAGTACATCAAATTTTAAGAAAAGCTTAAGGAAGAGAAAAACACCGTATGAGGCAGGTCTTTTGAAACTTATTCTAAAGATTAAAAATTGACCTAATATACATGAAGACTGGCACATACCTCTGCATTTCGGGTATGTAGCTTAGGATGACTGGAATCTTTACCGATTCCTTTGCTGACATTTGGTGTCAGACTTCGTCTTTTTTTATGACATTTTCACTACTCAAAATGGATAAAACTGCTTTAAAACACGACTCTCTCTCTTAATAAAAGTGTTCGAATCAACACCACTCTCTCAGCAACTCTGCTTGAATTCACCACTCACTCGCTCTCTCACTCTTAACAACACTGCTCGAATTATCACTACCTCTCTCAATCTGCCGGCCGTCCAAATTGCTGCTCATGTCCCAAGACGAGTCGGAGGGTCTGAGCTTTCGACCTCTCTCTCCTCTCAACTCAATAATAATTCTCAATTATATTCGTTGACTTTACCCCTTGTGGACACATCATTTTGCTTGGGGTTCACATACGCCCTCCTTGCTCTCATTGAATGCTCCACAGTGCGATGCCGTATCTTTGCATTATCGGCTCTTTCAGTTTCCAGTGAAACTTATTTTTAGTCTTGGCCCTAGGAAATTTTGATCCACCCCACCTGCAATTTGTATGACGTGTATTTATTGGAGTCATGACATTCCGCGTCTAGACAACGGTGCCTAAAAATCTGCGTTTTGTTTCATCGTAAACATAAAAAACTGCAGATGCTGCCTCATGGTCTAACAGGTACATTGTATACGCGCTTATTGTGTTGAAAATCACACTTTGGGCTATTGGATGAGAACTTAGAAATAGTGAATAAGTCCGTTTGACTTCATATTTCTTTTCAAGGTTTTGGCCAATATTTTCCTCACAAACGTTTTTACTTTCTTTATATACATGTATAAGGAAAGTATTGTGACGGGGTCGAAAATTCGAATTCGACGGGAGAGCACGTTTCAAGCAACCCTGATCACGAATCAACATTTTTGAGATGATGTCTGTGTGTGTGTGTGTGTGAAAGTATGTGTGTGTGTGTGTGTGAAAGTATGTGTGTGTGTGTGTGTGTGTGTGAAAGTATGTGTGTGTGTGTGTGTGTTTGTGTGTGTGTGTCAGTGAGTCTGTGGAGACGATCCCTCACGCAAGAATAGAGCGATTCGAATGAAATTTGGTACAAAAATCAGAACCTGTAAATACTGGAAGCCTATTGTTTTTAAACGTAATCGAATGTTCAGAACCCCCTAAATTTTCGAGTGAAATTTTGAAAAAATCATCAAAAAATCAAAACCTTTAATAAAGTTACGCAAATAGACATTTTTAATGTAATTTTTCCTTAGAAAACAACTGACATAAATTTTAGAACGCTAGCAAGAACCATTCTCGAGATATTGCACATTTAAAAAAATATATAAAAAAATCCCATAAATTAAAAAAATATATTAAATGTTGAGAAACATGTTCACTTTTCATATGTAATATCATACGATAAATTAGGTGACATCATTCTCGTAGATCTAGCTCATTCCATTCATGAGAAAATATATTTGAGTAATACTTTTGTATTTTAACGCCAATAGTTATTTATCTGCTATAAGAATAACTTATTTCTCAGTCCATAACGCTTGGCGAGAATTTGGCGGAATGTCACCAAGTTGGCGACTTTTTTAAATGTTGCCAAATTAACGAAAATCTCGCCAAATGGATAAAAATGACACTAAATCAATGAAAATGATGACTAACAAAAATTCACTATCTTGGAATGGATATAAATATCTACTATAAGAAAAACCTTTTTTTTATTGTAAAAGTAGTAAATTGTTTGCATTATATAAGGAAAGTCATGTGTTGCGCACATCAGATTTTTACATGTCTGAACACTTCGGAAACTTTCACCTATCTTTACATCTAGAATCTTTTCATAGATTTATTACTTTTGCAAGACTGCATGTCCTTTTTCTCTTTAGGTCACATTGATTTTTCACCTGTTTACGTTATGTCAATATTGTTAATTTAGAGTTTTTCGAATCAAATTTTGAAAAAATCATCAGAAAAACTTTTAGGAATGTTAGAATCATTTAAGCTGTAATTTTTCATTAGAAAACGATTGACATAAATTTTAGAGAGCTAGCAGGAGCCGTTCTTGAGATATTGCACTTTTTCAAATAAATTTATAAACAAGAAAGATCAATCATGCATAAGCATTGATTATGAAACACTTTCCAACTGAAATGCAATTTCATTTAAAAATTTCTAAAATGTGATTCATTCAGTGGTAATATCTTTTACATTATCACAGTACTACAGTAATTTATTATACTTAAATATTTAAAACTGTATCGAAATATAAATCATCTGATTCTTTATGCAAAATCAATGAATATTTCATTCATATAACTTGTATTCCAGACTCCAGAGCTAAATAATTTTGTGTGAAAAAAATTCAGCAATTCTTATGTAATTCATCTTACAATCGCTTGAGATATTTGCATTCTGCATATGTTAAAATTAGGCTTCCTTGAAGAAATAATAAAAGTTTAGGGATCATTTAAAATCACAACTATTGTAATTGCATAGGCACGGAATTTAGATACACAGATAATATATATGTGTATGTGTATGTACTCAAAGTATTGGAATCGTGCCGAAGATCGGAACTCGAATTTTCAAAGGATCTACACGTTTTGGGACTTCTAGAACACGAAAAAACTAGTTTTAGGAAGACGTCTGTGTGTGTAAGGGTGTATCTGTGTATGTTTCTGTGTGTCTGTGTGGATATTACATCCACTCTGATTGAAAAACTAATGGACCGAATTTCATACAATTTGGTAGGTATGTTTTTTGTGGGAAATCCTGATGTTCATTAGATTATAGTACGATTCGTAATAAAAGAATCTGCCTTCTTTGCGAAATGGCCGCAGAAATTGCCTTTATCCACTCTAGCTAAAAACTAATGAACCAAATTTAACAAAATTTGGTGTATAATATTTCAATAACCTACAAGTGATTTATATACCAAATTAAAAAAAAAATTGTATATAAATCATTTGTATGTTATTCTACTACGATTCGGGAAAAAGGAACGGGCTATTTTTGCGAAATGGCCAGCAAAAATCGTTATATATAAAAATAAAAGACTACGTGTGCTCAATTATATCAATTAAATTCCTATTTTATATGTGATTTTTGACAACAAAAATAATAAGACTAACCCCATTACTCTAGGACTAGCCGTTCTTGAGATATTCTAGTTTTTTCGCGTTTTCGCTACGCCACCTTTGACAATAAGTCCAGCTATCAAATGAGAACCAAATTTAAGTTTAACGTGTAAATTCAATGTCATTTAAAATACTTATGTTGTGCAGATAAACTCAAATTATCATTGAATAAATAAAGAGAACGAATATGAGTCTGCAGAGAAAGACATGTGCTGTCCACATCAGAATTTTTAACAATATTACAACAATGATTTATAGAAGTGAACGGGGATTATTTTCAGGCCATTTCGAAAAAAATGTATGATCTATATTTAAAGATCCATCAAATTTTTGTCGAATAAAATGTTCAACAAATTTAAGCTGTGTACCAAATTTTAACTCTCTAGGACGTAGGAAAGTGCATTTAAAATGCCATCAATTAAATTTATCATGAAGAGTTATATAAAATTTAAAAAAAATGAAAAATTGTTATCTACCAAAGTATTTTAAAATATGAAGCCACTCCCATATGCAAAACGTTTAAACAAATGGAGAGATATCTATTATATAATATCTCTCTCTTTTCATTCTGGAAGATATCCCAAAGTCAGAATTTAATTGAATTTGTTTTTTTCCCTATATTAAATAATTTTTTTAATTAAAAAACTACTTAACATATTTTACTGAATTTTTTTTTATATATTCTATGAGATAATGTGAATATTTCCTAAAAATTTCGAAGCAATTCGTGAATTTTAAATTTACTTAAAAAATGTTTGAAAAATTAGGTCCCATAGGGTTCAATGTATTTCATTTTTTCAACCCGGGTTCAATAAAAAACTAATTGGGTGATATTGTTTATTTATATTCCCATAGGTCCTACAGACCGTCTGAACAACATACTAAAATTTCATTTTGATAAACTCATTTTTACGGCAGTTATCGTGCTAACGGACAGACAGACAGACAGACAGACAGAATGAACAAAGTCATAAACACTTTTCAACTTTGTTGTAAAGTGTTAATAAAAAATGAAAAATTGTTATCTACCAAATTTATTTTAAAATATGAAGCCACTCCCATATGCAAAACGTTTAATCAAAGGGAGATATATTTATTATATAATATCTCTCTCTTTTCTTTCTGGAAGATATCCCAAAGTCAGAATTTAATTGAATTTGTTTTTTTCTCTATATTAAATAATTTTTTTAATTAAAAAACTACTTAACATATTTTTCTGAATTTTTTTTTATATATTCTATGGGATAATGTGAATATTTCCTAAAAATTTCGAAGCAATTCGTGAATTTTAAATTTACTTAAAAAATGTTTGAAAAATTAGGTCCCATAGGGTTCAATGTATTTCATTTTTTCAACCCGGGTTCAATAAAAAACTAATTGGGTGATATTATTTATTTATATTCCCATAGGTCCTACAGACCGTCTGAACAACATACTAAAATTTCATTTTGATAAACTCATTTTTACGGCAGTTATCGTGCTAACGGACAGACAGACAGACAGACAGACAGACAGACAGACAGAATGAACAAAGTCATAAACACTTTTCAACTTAGTTGTAAAGTGTTAAAAATCACAAAATAAAAACAAAATATTATCTACTGTGAAATATGTTCAATTTACATGCATAATTTTATGCGATGAATTTTTTAACCTCTTTTTCAAGGTTGTTCGTTCCATTCATTCCGAACCATTACTTTGTATAATAGTTTTGTTTGCCTAAAAACTCGCCTTTTGATGCCTAAAAATTCGCCAATAGTCAATTATAATATGTTATCCCCTTTTCCCCATTTATCAGTAACGCTTGGTGATCAATTCGGCAAATTTGTCGTGCTATTTAGTTAAGTACCTTTAACATAGCGATTCTTCGCTCCATATCTACAAAAATTTCGTTAAAATTTCAAAATTTAAGCCAAATTAATGAAAATGACGTCAAATAGATGAATTAATTATTAAATATTTCAATATATTGACTCTATTACTTATTGCGGATGATATCCATATTGATAATCGTCAATTTAGGGATGCTCGAATTATACTTTTAACTGGGTACTCCGAAATAATGTCACATGTTGCCATTTGGAATGGCTCCCAATGTACAATTCAAAGTTTAAAATATGTAAAGACCCTTACTGTCCCAAACGGGAATCAAACCCTGCATCTTCGAACTGGCCAGCCGACGCTCTACCGTCAAGTTAATGGGATGAAATTGCAAATTCTTCTCGTCAAAGTGGGCTCTGCATTCTCCACCCTCTAATGTCAGATTTGCGGGCAACTGACAATCTGACTGACCACTTCCTGTAATTTTTACCCCAGGTTATCTTCCTGACACTACTATTTTTACCCAGGTTAGTATCCTGGGTGGTCGTTATCCTCGCAATTTGAAACCGGCGCTCCATCTTTCAGAGTCTACTGAATTCGTACTAGTCGTACTAGGGTCACTTTCAGACATAAATTTTCTTTTCTAAATTTTATTCCAAATTTCTGTTTTTGTTTTCCATGAGACTATTTTTCTTTCCTTTTCATATATTTTCTTTTTTTATATATTCTAAATTTTACTTTTAAAATTTTATTATTTTCTATAATTTTAATCTAATTTTCATTATGTTAATATACATAATGCTAAATTTTATTTTTCAATGATCTTTTTATCTATATTCATAATAATCCTTTTCCCATTTTTGAAAAATGGACGTACTTGTCAAGTTCAAATATAATGTAAAACTGTCTGTTTAATCACACTATTTTTCATCAATTGTTATATTTTTAGACCTAAATAAAAGTTCTTTTGGCGGGATGGTAGACTGGGGTGCCTCCTGAGTGCAGGAGATATCCTTTCCCGGGCGTGCAGCTAGCTACTGTAAACCCACTATGTGAGTCGCACAGTCAGGGGTCTTCAGACCTTCGACATCTTTGCAGAAACCTACATGGTTGATTTGCTTGGGCGCCATTGTAAAGAAACTTGCTACACCACCCGGGAATCGAATCTTGAATCTCCGAACTGGCCAGCCGACGCTCTACCGTTGAGCTACTGGGACAAAATTGCAAGCTCTTGCAGGCTCGAAGTGGACTCTACAAACATTGTGCTGTGGATATTATATATCATTTTTTCACTGTGAAGGGAGTAAATTAATTACCTTCTGTGGGTAAATCCATCTGCTACCTATATGATATTATAATTGTTTTCATCCACATTAAATCTGGTTCATTTATATTTAGAGATACCCAAAATCTGTAAATCCACCAAATTTGAGTAAAATATTTTTAACCTCATCCCTATTTTCCCTCTACATATACTATGATGTAGAAAAAACAGTAATGACAATTTTATTCAATTCTTCGAAGGCATTATTGAAAAACCATTTAAGAAATTTAAAATACAAGAGTGATAAGTGTAATAGATTATGCATTTTAAAACACTACAAGAAGAGAAAAACAGACCGATATTTTGAACATTTAAAATAGCAACGCATTGCTACGGCAAATGTACAAACACCTGAATAAATTCCCAATAATATTTTCCAATATATTGCAATTTAGAACATTATTTTCGACGAATGTTGACAGATCCCGAAAGGTAAAAATTTATAACATCAATTGTTATTTTTATGTGTGGCCATCTATCTCTCGTCCGCTGTACTGTTGGGCTATGTTTATTGCTCATAAAGAACTGTTTCCTTAATTTCTTTTGCAGTTTTTATGTCAGAGAGGTTTCGAACCAAGTTTTAACATGGCGATTTATGTTGATAATAAACAGCTTTAATTGAATTTGCAAAATTTATTAGTGTAATGGTCTATATAACTTTAAGGAAAGAGATTAAAATCCGAAGTCTGTTACTGATTAAGTTATTATAGTTTACTAGCGGTCGCTCTTAATATTATTTATATATTTCTATATCCTCTAAAATGCATGGCATATGTAAAATGGTTAACTGTGGTGAGGCACGGGGTTCAAATATGCAATTTCAGATTTGGGTGGATTTATACGTTTTCGTCATCCCTGTACACGAATAAGGCAATTTCAATGACGTTCATGTGTCTATTTGTCTATCTCAGTGACCGTAGTCACGATGTCTCTCGAAAAATTTGAGCAAATCGAAAGAAATTTGGCATGATTATTTTGCTTCTGTAATATCAAAGGCTTATTGATTTTCAGGGTGCACGCGCAAGGGCAATGTTTTTAATTTTTTTTAAAAAAGGAATAAACATTCTGAAAAGAATATTATATTGAAAAACGTTAAGTAGATAGTTGTTAGTAGATAGTAAAAAAATTAAATTATTTATAGTACGACATTTTTTGCCATTTTCAAAATATATCACTCTTTAGCTTTAAATAAAAACGAATTATATATATATATATATATATATATATTTTCCAAAAAGAATACCTAAGTACAGAAAAGCAAAAGATGAATGTGAAAAACGAAAAGTATCACAAGTGGCCGGGGGGAGTTGTGACCCCCACTCTCCGGTTAAGCAATTCTTTATGCCATGGCGACACTCCCGGAAGCCGATACTTATACATGGAATGGCCTTAATACCATCAATTACCGAACAGTAAAAACCCACAGCAAAAATTCAAAAACACAATTTGGATGACACACGAAAAAACTATTCAATTCACTCAATGTGCCTACAAATGAACGTGCCAATATAACCCGTCTCAACAAATTCCAAAAATCTTACCAAAACTGTCCGATGTATCTTTTGCTTTTCTGTACTTAGGTATTCTTTTTGGAAAATATATTTGTAAATGTGTACAAGGGCAGCTTAGCGCCATGTTTGCATATTTTACGTATGAGAAATTTCTTCATGTAGCTATCTCGGAATACTTTACATTTGTAAATTATATATATATATATATATATATATATATATATATATATATATATATATATAAATATATATATATATATATATATATATATATATAAATATATATATATATATATATATATATATATATATATATATATATATTTATATATATATATTTATATATATTTATATATATATATATAAATATATATATATATATATATATATATATATATATATATATATATATATATATATATATTTATATATATATATATATATTTATATATATATATATATTTATATATATATATATATATTTATATATATATATATATTTATATATATATATATATATTTATATATATATATATATTTATATATATATATATATTTATATATATATATATATTTATATATATATATATATATATATATATATATATTTATATATATATATATATATATATATATATATATATATATATATATATATTTGAATACTGACTTTGAATACTGACTTGAATACTGAATACTGACTTTGAATATATATATATTATACTGACGAACAGTCCTAGCTGACATCTATTTAACCTATTTTGAAAGGAATAATCACGTTTTATACGAGATTCCATATTACAGATTTGTGGACGATGTGATTTTGGGACATTACGCTAATACTCCTGAAATTGAATTTGACTTTTATCCACCGGAATTGGAACTAATTAAAAACCCTAATAATGTAAAAGACGAAGTAAATTTCCTTGATATAACCATAAGATTTAAACATAGAAATGGAATTCATACTGTAATGTACAATAAACGTAATAATTATGAAATGAAGATTAACCAAATTATAGGATGGAAGTCGAATTTAACTAGGAACATTTTCCGTAACATCATAACTGGACACCTCAGAAGAAATCGAAATAATAATACCTTCAAAAAGGATTGTCTCACAAACAATAAACAAATTTTGATGGAGGCATTGAAAAAACATTACCCAAGGAATTTCCTTAAAGTTATTTATAATTCTTTCTTTAAAGAAGAAGAATATTCATTCAATGCAGAATTGGGGATGTGACATCATATTGATCTTATCTCAGTACGCATGCGTACGGACATGCATTAAAGGCGGCGTTGCGAGTGTTCCATTACTGTTGGTGGTGTAGCTGAAAATTGTTTTTCGTCGTTCCTTTTCTGTCTGCATTCTGGTGCTTTCATGTTTGCACATGGTACGGGGATCTGTCGTTGAATTGCATTGGTATCCGTGGGCGTTGTCTGACGTAAAAGTACTTTAAACGGGAATGAGAGGTCGCTATCCCTCTCAGCCATTTATATGCAATTCATATGGCTTCCCTCCCTTTACTTTATATTCGTTTTTCATGGTTATATATATATATATATATATATTTATATATATATATATATATATATATATATTTATATATATATATATATATATATTTATATTTATATATATATATATATATATATTTATATATATATATATATATATTTATATATATATATATATATATATTTATATTTATATATATATATATATATATATTTATATATATATATATATATATTTATATATATATATATATATATATATATATATTTATATATATATATATATATATATATATTTATATATATATATATATATATTTATATATATATATATATATATATATATTTATATATATATATATATATATATATATTTATATATATATATATATATATTTATATATATATATATATATATATTTATATATATATATATATATATTTATATATATATATATATATACATATATATATATAAATATATATAGGATGCATCCCGACTATACGACCACGTTCGAACTCGTCTAATTTCTTCGGCAACTTCGTAACGTCATTATTGGTTGTGTCTCTACGTAACTGCAACGCCGATAAGGAGCAAAGATAAGCCGTCCATATTTTTAACCTACTATTTTATAGGATGCTAGTTGCCCAGTAGAAACGCGCCCTATGACCGAAGTTAACACTCATTAGCCTTGCAAATTTAATCATTTGCATACTTGGTATAAAGTTATTTGCATACGAAATTTCGAGATGATCGAATTATATTTTAGAGGTGCTTCTTTTTTGCAAAAGAGTATATATATATATATATATATAAAGGAAATGTAACGTGTTGGTCTAAAAACGTCTCTTGGAATTTTATAGATTTACATGTCTTGATCGTAGCTGAATACGAATCAGACATTTTTTCTTTCCCTATATATATAGTGTGATTTATAGTGAAAATGTTATGACGGGGTTAAAGATTCGATATTAGTTGAAAATTCGAATCGAAAATTCGTCGAAATTGAGCTTTCGACGGGAGATCACGTTGTTGAGGGGTGTCGTTTTTAAGGGATTTTTGAGTGAAATGTACATAGAAAGAAAGCTATTGGATGTATTTCGCAATAAACTTTGTAAAGGTGTCGGAATGAACACGGCGGCATCCTCTGATAAAAACAAGTTCATTCTTAAAATGTAGAAATCATAAAATAAAATCCATTAACGTAATTTACAAATAATAAATCAGAATATACATAGTTCACACTTTCTACCATCTTCTGTATCCACACACACCACGCTACAAGTACCAATCCGTATTATCTCTCAGCCCTCGATATCTCGTGCTTCGCCCTTCTCATTTTTATAACCTGTTTGCCAGCTCCACCTGGCGATCGTAATCTGCGCGGCTGTTATTTAAATTTAGACTCTTCTTTCGCCGGTGAAGACACAGCTTGAACAATAAGAAGACCAGAATAGAAATTTTTAATTCTTACAACTTGGTATAAGTACCTAATAACGATATATGGAGATGCACGTTTTATCGCCCGAATCAATTCATCTAAATTCTCAATTCATTTTTCTATTCGTCAAAAACCATTGCAGCAAGAAACTACTCTGGATGAAATAGGTAATTTTGCCAAAATTTAATATGACATATATCCAATAACTTTTCCTCTATATGCTCTTTACTTGTTAAGTTTCACATACTTGGCAATAGTTTTTCATATTGTAGCGTTACATTTCCACTTACCTCTTGGCCGATGAAAATATACACACATGCATTCGTACAAAATTAAAAGGCGTAGTACTTTAGCACATTTATTCTAAGAGTTCGTAATGTGAATGAGAGTTTGCAATTTTGATCTCATACACATATCGATGGCTGACAGTTTTTGAATAGCCGAAGAACTTGGTTTCCATTTTAAAAGTCTGTTTATTATCGGATATCAGTCTGCAGAGTGCACTTCGACGATAAGAGCTTGCAATTTCGTCCCAGTAGATTAAAGATAGAGCGTTGGATGGACAGTTTGGTGATCCAGGGTTCGATTCCCGCTTGGGACATCAAGGTTCTTTGCAATGGCTCCCGAGCAAATGAAACCTGCAGGTTAGTGCAAAGATGTCGGAGGTCGGAAAAGTGACCGTAGTACGACTAGTGCCGATTCAGTGGACTCTGGAAGATTGAGCGCCGATTTCAAATTGAGTGGATAATAACCAAGCAGAATATTAAGAGTGGTAAAAATAGTCGTTGCAGGAGGCTGACCTGAGGTAAAAACAACAAGAGGTGGTCAGTCAGATTGTAAGCTGCCCTCCAACATTAGAGGTTGGAGATTGCAGAGTCAACTTTGACGATAAGAGTTTGCAATTTCGTCCCAGTAGCTCAACGGTAGAGCTTCGGCTGACCAGTTCGGAGATACAGGGTTCAGTTATTGGTTGGGACATCAAGGTTTTTGTAGCTAGTCCTTTTTGTAGATTGATTTTTTTTCTTTTCTCAGATCAATTGAAGCAGTCAGGACAGTCAACATAGCGAATTGCAATGATATGTTGTTGACATGTGTTCTGCAGAAATTTGATTGCCTCCTTCTTTGAGAAATAGAAGAAATTTGCAAGATTTTGCCCCTTGTTATCAATGACCCTTAAAATGTGAAAATTTTACTATTAAGTTTTACAGTTAGTTTTTTCAATAATTATCTGCATGACAACTAGCGTACCAAATTCCAACGGTCTAACTTAAACACTTTTCCTGTGGATTTTGACACACTCTGAGAAAATATAGATTTTGAGTAGTTATTTGGATATTTTAAAATTTTTTCTTTATAGATTACTGCAGGGCACTCAGCATGTCGAATTTAAACCGTGTAACTTAAACAGATTTCCTGTAGAATTTTAATTTAAGTCACCCTATTTAAGAGAAAAACTGATAAACTGATAAATATGCCATTTGAGATATTTCAAATAGACATTCCGATTATTTAAAACTTGATAAGTGAGGAAATTTTCTTACGAGTATCACTGAATTACTCACCATGCCAAGTATTATATTTCTCACTTTATTAGTTGGCTTTCGAGTTTAGGTGCAAAAGTGGAAATTTCACAGGAAAATGAAATGTACTATCCTTGTCTTATTGGTATAAAAAAATTAGCTGGGGTAAAATTGACAAAATTAATAAAATTCTATCACATCATGCCTACATGTCATAAAATTAAAATAAAAAAATAATATATATTACTTTCTTTAGTTTCTGAGTGACAGGGTGTGTGTGAAAAAGCCAGTTGATGGCTCTTGTAGAAGGTTTCCGTCAAAGCCTTTAATAGTGGGCGTTAAATTTTTAAACAGAACTTAACTGGAGCTCAGCTGTGAAATTTAATACTTCTACCAGAAAAAAAATCTAATGTCCTTAATTTAAAAATGTTTTATGCTTGTTGGTCATATTTTCGTCGGTCCCAGGATTCGGAGCTCAGACTTCGAAGTGTGAGGTTGTGATTTTGCGAAGCTGCTGTTTTTATCTTGTGGTGACTTTTCTTACTTACGCTTGGACGTGTTATATCTAGTTACGATAGAGCACGTCGGGCTAAGTAATCTTCAACTTTTCTGTGTATCGCCATTTTGTGCTGTTCGAACTTGGATTGCCACGTGTGTTTTTCCCACGTGGTTGTGCTTTTCGTACTTCGAGTTATTTGACCCTGATTTATGATGGATCTTGACAACGACCTTTTGGAGAAGACGAAGGAAGTTGCTAGTGAGCTGGAGGGTGACGATGCTCGGCCTCTCAAGGATGCAATGGATGCGTATCTTGGACGCCTGCCGGACGCTGGACTTCTTGCCGCAAAGACCCAGGAAGTGAAGGATGCGGTGAACTATTGTGGAATGGTGATCTACGTGCTGACACTGCATATCCATGATATGCTCAAGTATGGACTCCTCGGACAGGACAAGGACCAAGTCTCCCGGATTCTAGGTTCGTTCAATTTTGTGAATTCTTTTTTGTTCTGCTGTGACATTGGTAAATTTAGAAATTGTGATAGTGATATTTATGTGATCTTTAACTCAGTTGAGGAGTATAATGATAGAGTAATTAGAGCTAAACTGTTAGAGTTAGGACTAATAAATGAAATTAAACTTGTTGACAAAACTGAAACGGTTGTAAATCCATGTAAAAGGGCTAGGATAGAGGAGTCTCACACTGAGGGAACTCCTACTAAAAACCAGGATGGAAATTTAAAATTAAAATCTAATGACCATGATAACATGGACTGTAATGCTGCTAGTGATAGTGTTGTAAATGAAAAGGTTAGTGATAATGTTGTAACTGTAAATGAAAAAGTTAAAACTAAGACTTATGCTGAAATTGCCGCGCAACCAGTTCAATTTAAGAGTGCACCTAAACCTAAAGCGGTTGAAAATAGTGTTAGAGAAAATATTATGGAGGTAGAAAAAAAAGAACCAAAAGCAGAATGTTTCTTCATAAAGTTTAGAGACAACTACCAGGCTCTCCTTAAAAAGCTAAATGAAATTACAGGCAATAAAGTATCTGGCAAACTCTCAGGAGATATGCTCAAACTCATACCCAATGACGCTGACTCCTATAGGGTTGTTCAGCGCCATTTGACTAGCGAGAAAATCCCCTTCCATAGTTTAAACCTAAAAACTGAAAGGCCAAAAAAGGTAGTTTTGAAGGGGCTACCAACTAACTATGACATTGAGGAGATTAAAATGACGCTAACATCCATTGGATTAGATGTAGTCCGGGTTTCTCAATTGAGAAACACAAAAACAAGATTACCCCTGCCGATCTTCTTACTCAGCCTTAGGCCCACGGAAGACTGGCAGAGGATTTACAGACTGACAAGGTTAGGATACTTGGCTGTGAAGGTAGAGGCCTTCAGAGCACGGGGCTTTAAGATTTGCTACCGGTGCCAGCAGTTCAACCACTCCTCTGAGAACTGCAGTATGCCACCAAAGTGCCTGAAGTGTGCACAAGATCATTTCACACGGGACTGCCAGAGACCCAGGACAGAGAAGGCAACGTGTGCAAATTGTAATGGAGACCATCCAGCGAACTTCAGGCAATGACCGAAGAACCCCTGGAACAGAGGAAAGGCACCGGAGTATGCCCCCCCTCCCCCAAAAAATCAGATACCACCTTGGAGGCAAAAGGCCCTCGGACTAAACCCCCAGGCACCCCCTCAGGGCTCCTCGCACATAGTGCCACAGGAAAAAAGACACCAACCTTCAGCACCAACCAGATCGGTGCAAGAGCAGGCCCCCAAATCATCGACCTCCAGAGAATTGACCCTGGAGGAAGTAAGAGCAGCTACAGCTGCCATTAAAAAGAGATCGGAAATAGAAAAAGCCAGACAGGCAAAGGAGGCAAAGGATAGGCTTGACATTAAGGTTGAGGATTGGAAACAAAATAAACGAGTCAGGGATGAAGAGATCGCGCAAACCCAGCCGTTAGTTAAAACGGGTGAAAAAAAGCAAAAAACTATCGAGTTCCAAAAGGACACTCACAAAAAAGTGCAAACCGCGGTTGAGGCTGAGGAAATGGAAGCTGAGACTGAACCGACTGATAAATCTGATGCTGAAAAGATGGAGGATATCATCAACCTCATCAGAGGATTTATTAGCATGTTCAATCTAGACGACATAAAACATCTGTTGATGCAGTTCGCAGAGTTAGTACAAAAAAAGAGCGATCCTATGGTAATGGTCTTTGAGGCCCTTAAAATAATCGCGGACTTTAAAAATAACAGTGAGAATCAAACCCGTCATGGCTAGGTCCCAAAAAGAATCCTTAAAAATAATATTTTGGAATGCGAACGGCATATCTCCAAGAATAAATGAACTTAGGAACTATGTAAATGAAAATGACGTAGACGCCTTATTAATTCAGGAAACTAAAGTTAGAGAAAGTAAAAAACTAAACATAGCCAACTATATATGCTATCATACTCTTAGCTCAAATACTAATGCTATAACGCCCCATGGAGGAACAGCAGTATACATTAAAAGAAATATTCCCCACGAGGAACTAAACAACATAAATATTCAAGGTATAGAAAATACTAGTATAAAAATTAAAATTAATAATACTAGCCCGTTTATCCTAACCTCAACATATGTCAAAAATATGAGTAGAGTAGATGTAGCTGCGCAACTGGAACTGCTTTTCGCGCGATATCCAAACACTATACTCGCAGGCGACTTCAACGCGCACCACCTAGCGTGGGGCTGTAGGAGAGCCAATTCACGCGGTACACAGATACACACACTGCTGAACACGACAAACACTAACATTATTGTACCGTCGACACCAACCTGCTTCTCAGGCGCCAACGGCTCATTTATAGACTTTGTCCTAACGCGAAACATAGATTACGCTCACACTATTAGTACCTTGGATGAATTCGACTCGGATCATCTGCCGGTACTGGTGACATTCGACCTGAACACACCTCTTCCAGCCTCTTTGGGACAAGAGAGGGTCAACTGGGAAGTATTCAAAAGAGCACTCTTCGAGCCGCACTTAGCAGTACCTAACATAATGAGCACGGCGGATATTGACTCTGCCACGCACACACTCACAACAGAAATCAAGAGAGCAATTGCCTCTGCCACAACACATCGTGAGTCTCCAAAAATGCCCACACTTTCCCACCATGTCAAACAATTAGTCAGGCAAAGAAACAGAATACGTAAGACATGGCAGGCTAACAGAGACCCCGCCCTTAAAAGGGAGCTTAACAGACTCACGTGCAAAGTCAGGGAAAAAATTGTCGCAGAAAAGCAGCAACAGTATAAAGAACTAATCGAATCCCTTAGCCCAGAAGACGTATCGCTCTGGCAATTCGCAAAAAGACTCAGGAAACCTCAAATTAAGCTCCCGCCACTAATAGATGGTGCTAAAATCGCGTACTCAGACGAGGAAAAAGCCGAGGCGCTCGCAAGCCATTATGAAAAACAATTCCAACCAAACCACGATCTAATGTGTCAGGACACCCTAAGAATGGTCAGACAAACTTTAAATAATTTCAGGAATTCCCCGGTAACGACTGAGATTAGCCCAGCCACATCGCAGGAGATAGTAGAAATCATTAAAAATCTCAAAAACCGTAAAAGCCCAGGGCACGACAAAATCAGAAATATTGCGGTTAAAAACCTTCCCTTAAACGTAATATGTTACTTGACAATCTTAATAAATAAAATATTAAAACTAAACTATTTTCCCAAAGAATGGAAGGAAGCGATAATTATAGCAATCCATAACCCCTGGTGAGGATGCCACAATTCCAGCCAACTATAGACCAATTAGCTTGCTACCGACACTTAGTAAAATTACTGAGAAAATTATTCTTAAGAGACTGAACACGCACCTTAGTGAGAATGACATTATCATTCCGGAGCAGTTTGGATTTCGGCCAAAGCACTCCACCACTCATCAATTGCTGAGAGTGGTAGAGTACATATCTTCTGGTCTCAATAACAAGACACCCACAGCTGCGATTTTTCTGGACATACAAAAAGCCTTTGATAAAGTATGGCACTGTGGACTAGCGTACAAATTGATCACATTAAAAGTCCCTGACGCTATTGTCAAACTTTTAATCTCATACTTAAATAACAGACACTTTCAAGTCAGAGTAGGAGGTAACTTATCTACACCCAAGCTCATTAAAAGTAGTGTACCGCAAGGTTCTATCCTGGGCCCGACACTCTTTAACATATACCTGAACGACATCCCTAGGACTCCAAACACAGAGCTGGCACTCTATGCAGACGACAGTGCGATACTTGCAAAACACCCCTATGTCTCAGTAATGCACAGACAGCTACAACAACACTTAGACATACTCCAAACTTGGCTGGAAAAATGGCGAATAAAATTAAACCCCAATAAATGTCATTGGATTTATTTCTCAAGAAAACGTAAACCTCCGCCGCCTCTGTACATAAACAACCATGCCCTAAAAGCGGAAAAATCTACTAAATACCTAGGTGTAACGATAGATTCCCACCTAACCTGGAAACAGCACGTAACGAACTTAATCAAAAAAGCGTATATGGCCACAGGAGCCTTATACCCAATGATAGGAAACGGAAATCTAAGTTATCAAAATAAACTCCTAATTTATAAATCGGTCATCCGCCCGGGAATGCTGTATGCAGCACCCGTATGGGGATATGCCTGTAAAACTACAATAGACCTCCTAGAGACAAAACAAAACAAAATCCTACGGATTATCAGGAAAGCTCCCAGGTATTTAAGAAACTCGGTAATTAGGAATGACTTCAAAATAAAAACTGTTAGAGCCCAAATTAAAAAGCTAGCGCTTAAATTTTACAGAAATTTGCCATCCGTTCCAAACGAACTGTTATTCAATCTGCATGACTATGATCATCGCAAGGCCAAATCTCGTAAGAGACCCCGCGCTGTTCTAAACATCGATAATCGGAATTAAATGATCCCACCTCAAACATCTGATTTTAAAATAAAACTCGCGACTATTATTTTATAAAAAAAAAAAAAAAAAAAATATTCTAAACACTAAACTGCCAAAACGCTAGGTAACCCTTAGATCTGCATCAACCCCCCAAACTGCTTAAACTCTAAATGTGCAACAAACTGCCACACTAGGAGCTAGGATAAATAATAAAAAGTAGTAAATAAAAACCTCGAACCTCCAATTAGGGTCACTGAATTAATGTCACAGTTTGACGATAAGAACCACATATTGAAACTGGAGATTAAAGGCGCTTCGCGCCTGGTGCTCTGTCTTGTACGACACTACGACATAGGTCATATTTTCGCATACTCCTAGCAAGTGGCAATAGTAATTGTGAAACTATGATCCATAGGTGGTTAAAGATTTGGCATTTGATAAATTTTTTGCTTGTATTCAACTCACTCTTGTATGCAAGTCAACTGCTTTAAAGCACGTCCCTTCGCATGATACAGATTTTATGTTTCTAGAAACAGAATCATTATTAAATATAGTTTTCTTTTCTAATCCTAAAACAAAATATCATTTACATCACGTTACAAATATTAGAAAAAGCTTATAACATAATATTTCGAAAGAATTTTTGTGAAAATATGTCTGTCGACAGAAATACATACTAATCTTGTTAGAGAGGAAAGCCTCTTCATTTGCGAATCACGTGCATTTTCAACAAGTCGATAAAAGAAAAATAAAAAACGCGATTATTTTCTTTAAATAAATCCTCTGCTTTATGGAAAAGTCTCGGGAATATTTCTTCCATTCTTCTGTGATACTTTGAATAATAAATATCACAAGAATTAAAAGATCACCGTGAAAGAATTTTTTCCACGTCTGCTGTAATTTTATTATACAGGTATTGCTGGCTTTTATTCTTTTATTGTTGCATCTTTTTTTGCGAGTCGCAATTACTGTTTGAAAATAAATTAATATTTTTTTTATTTGTTAGTTTCATTAAAATTTGGTGGCAACAGTTTCTAAGATTCACATTTAAGTGCTTTTTCCGGAATAAATCCTTATTCACAATTCAGAGGTTATGTTTGACATGGATGCCTTTTGTGTTACATAAAACATATTTTACTAAAACCTATATTAATTTTAACAAGCACGAAACTCCTATTTTTCTAACATATGAATGTACATTTTGTTTTCTGTATAGATATACAAAAATAAATAAATGTACAAAATTTACATTTTCAAAAACAAATATATTCATATACACTCTGTTGCAAAAAAATATATGCACCCATAAGAAATCGAGTTACAGCCGCGAAACTCAGCATGTGTGAATCGTTTGATGAGATATGTAAAGATATGCCGCTGATGTGGACGTGGTTCCCACCCTAACTGCACCACCCTCTCCAGGTATTTGAGGAGATACGTAAAGCCACGTCATTGATGTGGACGTGACTCCTCCCCTGACTGCACCATCCTCTCGAGGCATCCTGAGTCTTTGCAACGATTACATGTGCCTTCAATGATCTTCTGTTGTTAACACCTAGCAACTATCAAATCGCTCCAAGTAAGATGACGAGTGATGCATCTGTTGGACCAGGTTTCCTTAGACATATGATACGACCTCTCTCTAAATCCGGCAATTGTTCGTGGCAACTTCGAGTCAGCACCTCCGTAGCACATTCGAGTTGTGTTCAAAGGCATCTTTGTACACAACTTTCAGTATCGAATCCCTATAACACCATCGGCGCCAACAGTTTAATCATTTGTGTAACCCTCTAAATCGACATTTGCGTATCGCATTTTGAGGCTGCGACTCAATTTTTATGTGTGCACATATTTTTTGTAACATATTGTAAAGAACCTTGCTGACCTAACTGGGAGTCGAACCCTGTATCTCCTAACTGGCCAACCGACGCTCTATCGTTGAGCTACTGCGACGAAATTGCAAGCTCTTATCGTTGGAGTGGACTTTGCAATTGTGTATATTAATTTCAAAAATTATGTTTGGGGGAAATTATGTTCTAAATGCCAGTGCTGCCGAACGAAATACGCATTGCGGTTCCAAATGCAAGGCATCCCAATCGTCTAAGTACCTTAGTGTCGTTTTAAAGTGTATTCCCTAGGTTCTAAGGTTCTTTTCAGCTATTTCTGTCGAACAAACACATTTTTGGGCTAATTTAGCAACACTCTACAACTTCCTATTTGAATATTTTCTCTATCTCTAAAAGAGTGCAAAATAGTCTCTCGCCCACTCATAAAAATGGAGGCTCGTCCCTATGCCCCAAAAGATGTCTTGTCGTGTAGCGTCATAAGGGTTTCCTCTGCAGCTGCGCTAAAAAAATGTGCAATACATCGAGAACAGTTCATGCTAGCGTTCTAAAGTTCATGTCAATCGTTTTCTGATGAAAAATGACACCAGAAATGATTATTTGCGCAACTTTATTGAATGTTTTCATTTTTGATGATTTTTTTAAATTTCATTTTAAAATTTAGAAGGGTTCTGAGCATTCGTTTATGTGTAAAAACAATAGGCTTCCACTATTCACTTATTGTGATTTTTGAACCTAATTTTGTTTGGATCGCTTGATTCATCCGTGATATATCATCTCAACAGATTCACTGACACACACACATACACACACTGGTATCACCCCAAAAACGTCTGATTCGTGTTCAGGGATGCTTGAAACGTGCTCTCCCGTCGAAAACTTGCATTCGAATTTTCGACCCGTCGCAATACTTTCGTTATACATTATACTTTGTATATAATGAAAATAATAAGGATGACTTTTTTTTAATCTCGATATATTTTCCCTGATAGGGACGTTTCTTGTTCCTATAGGGATCTTGTTTTGTATGCAGAAGTTAAGACATCTTGTATATGTCTTAACTTCTGCATACAAAAATCTTGAAAATAAAAGTTACATGTAAGTTTTATAAAAAGAAAATGTACTTTGTTTGCTATAACTTATGTTTGCTATAACTTTTATGTTTGCTATAACTTTATGTTTGCTATAACTTTTGCTATAACTTTTATTCCTTAAATATTGATCTTAGACATATATATTAAATTACAAAGATGAGTAGAAAAAGTACAGAATTTTATGAAATCGATTAAAATTTTCAAGGGAATTCAATTTTAAGAAATACAAAATTTTAGTTTTTATACGACCCCCGTACAAAAACATTTCCAATGAGTAAAATGTGCTCCATACACTAATAAGGTGTTGTACAAAATTTCAGCATTTCCCCATAAAAAGTTCCAGAGATTAAACCACTTTTCGATGCATCGACATGGGTTCTCAGAAGGGAAAAATCATGTCGGTAGATCGCGTTTCAGGGCTCATACACAAATTAGGAAAGAAAACAATGATTACACAAATAAATAATAATTTTGCTATTTATTGGTACAAAAGTATCTACACTGTGTATATATAATAACTTTACACAAAGATTACAAAGCTTGTTCAAAATGTTTTCCATTCCTACTAAAGATCCATCAAAGATAAGAGGCAGATATTATTTACCTATGATGCATTTCTGCGTTGCGTTATTTGCACTCGTGCTGTAAACATTTACATTTTAATGTGCGATTAATCCCTCACCAACTTTGTTTAAACATATCTCTGGAACTTTTTATGATAAAATGCTGAAATTTTGTACATCACCTTATTAGTGTATGGGGCACATTTTACTTATTAGAAATGTTCTTGTACGGGCAACGTATAGAAATTTAAATTTTGTATCTCTTAAAATTGAATTCCCTTGAAAATTTTAATCGATTTCACAAAATTCTGTAACTATTTTACGCAACTTTGTAATTTATTATATATGTGTAAGATCAATATTTAAGGAATAAAAGTCAAGGTCAATGTTTTTGGGACACCCTGTTGAATTTACACGCTATCATCGGACAGATCAATAATTGGATCATCAATCATCGGACAGAACCTATCTCAGTCGCATCGCATTTTCCATTCAAATCAGGGGCGAAAGTTATGTGTTTTAAAGTGCTTTTAGACCCACAAGCAGTGCTCCAGGGACTTAGAATGATGAATCCTTGCAAACTTATAGTATAAATCATTGTGAGTGGGACAGAGCGTGTGTGGATTGAACTAAATCGAACCGAATTCGATTCCTGGCACTACACAAACTGTCCCTGTGTTTATGCAGAGTACGAACACGTTAAATATGTGAGTCCGTGTGCCCTTCTGAGAGGTTAATGGTAGGGGAAGTAAGGTACGGTCTTTGTGGATGCCTCTCCCACTGGGTTCCGGTTAACATAAATGAGTGAAACTTCCCTGCCGTCCAAACAGGCACCTTACACCTTCGGTTAGGTCGGACGGTCTAGGCCGAAGAAGTATATAGATCACTGTGCGAATTTGACGAAATGGGGGTTTTATTTTTCTTTCAATCTATAGAAAATGAGAGAGGAGGAATAAAATTTCTGACTGGAAGACATAAAATGGAGACATAAAATTCTAAAACTGGTCCACGAGACAGAATATGGTTATACTCAAATATGCATGTTCGTAGTGCACCAACATTAAATTGATAAAATTAACCACCATAGTATTTTAATAGAGATGCAGAGTTATCTAGCCTTTCGAGAACTATGGTTCAAATCCCGATTGAGACACGGGTTCTTTTAAATGTACATGTTAAACACATCACAATATCTTCCATTTGGAACACACTAATAGTTACATACTCTAAAAGACACAGATTTATAGTCGTAGATAAAATTCTTTTGCAGCAAGTTCATTATCAGACGAAGTGTTATTATGTTTCCCGATAATATCGGAATAGCTATTAATCTTACACCAGCATCGAAGACGTTTTCTACATACATAGTTCGTCTCAGACAGTTGCTATGACATGCACAAAGGGAATAATATCTTAGAGAATACTACATGTGATAAGATTGTATGCGTGACCTTTCATGGGAATCAGATGCGTGAATGGATATATCCATCAAACAGCTTTGAAGATACCAGATACGAAATATATCCCTGAAATGTATATTAGTCATTAGAGTAGCGTCTTTAAGTTATTATCGTTCATTTAATATGATATGGCAATTAATCTATTTGGAATCTAGTGTATTTAAGTAAAAGATACGACTTTGTACACAATCAATACAACTGAATTTCAACGTAGAATGTTGCGAAAATAAAGTCAAGTAAATAAACACGTGTTTCGGAAAAATCTTTTCATTATCTTCTTTAATGCAAAAAAAAAAAAAAAATGAAATCAATGCAGGTTTGTTCGCTTTGAGTTTGCTAGATTGGTTAAAGCAAATATGGCAATTTCGTGAGTAATTTTATACACAAATAAGTAATAAAATTGCTAGAATTCTAAACTAGCTTGACTGCAAAGTGATATTCTTGCCTATCAATAAAGTAATATTTTCTTTCCTTAAGGCCTAATAAATAGTTTAACAATCGGGGCATTTATAAAAGTATTGTCGATATGGTACGTTAGTATGGTACTTTAGTATGGTACGTTTTGGATTAAATTATTAATCTTAATTAAAGTGGTCGTGAATCGTAACAATCGTGCATTACTATCTGACCGCAAAACCCACCATTAGTTCTTTGCACTAGTTTCTTAACATAATCATAAAATCAAAACACTACACATTAAAATCCCCATTTTAAATTTTAAAATATATTATCATTTATTCCTCTATTACTGCCATAGTAAATATATTACATCAATTTAAACAAACTCTTAATGAGGTTAAGCACCGTGTGAGACCAGGTTATTTGATTCTTATTCCAAAGATCAAAAATTGACCTAATATATACGAAGACTGGCACATACCTCTGTATTTCGGGTCTAAAGCTCATCATGACAATTATCTTTTTCGATGATTTTTTGGATATCTGCGGTCAGACTTCGTCATTTTCTATAATATTTTCACTACTCAAAATGAATAACCACTACCCTGCTTAAAAACACGACTCTCTTTTACTTGAAATCATTTCTTATATTCGGTGACTGTCCTTCTTGTAGCCACATCATTTTGCCTGAGGTTCAGTTACGCCGTCCTTGCTCTCATTGGATGATCCTCAGTGCGATGTGGTAACTATGTATTATTGGCTCTTTCAGTTTCCAAGGAAACTTGGTTTAAGTCTTTTTCCTAGGATATTTTGCTCCAACAGCACCTGTAATTTGTGTGACATGTGTTTATTGGCGTCATGACTTTTCAGACCAAGACTGTTATAAAACAGTGGCTAAAATTACAATGTGCTTTGTTTCCCCGTAAGCATCAAAATTGTATATGGTGCCTCCTGGTCTCACAGTTTGCTTCTTGTTACTACTCCCGTGGCGTAAATTTACATAGTACTTGCTGTTGTGATAACCCATCATTGTGTGTTGTCCAGCGTTAATTGAAAGTAAAATGCTTTATACATTCAATAAATTGTTCAGCCTAGCACAATGAAGAGACATAAATTTGCTCAAATTTAAATTTTGTTATAAATATTACTTATGTGAAATATTCCTAGAATCAAATTCGCAATTATTATTCGATTTCGTACAAATTATCAATTACTACTACTAATTTCAGAGAATTCTGCTGGTGTGTGATACAGCGTCCTTTTTTACTTGACTTAGAGTCAGCATAGACCTATCTCTTCAGATAAGATAATAATAGGTAATCTGGTGGTAATTGTAGGCACATCATGCGGCGTTATTGGTAAGGCATTTATTTCATTTTCAGGATTTGATTACCAATAAAAATTTGCGTAATCTGTTTTATAATTCATCACATATATCCTATTTGTGCGATAGAATGACCACGCCTAATTATTTGTTTCTCTGCTTCACAATTTTTTTGCTACGCACGTTGTGTTCGCAGACGCTGCATTTTATTTACATTTTTTTGTTTGCTTTTCAAATTCATTTTTCCCGATTTTTTTCTCGTGTCACTTCTCTTTTGTCGCACTAGATGATGCTTAATGGATTCTGTCCTTTACAAATTTTCTGTTTTGCCAGCTTGGACTAGACACCATTATTTGAATGTTTTCTTCATACTGAAGAAGAAAATATAAATATTTCTGAAACATACGTCTGCTTATATTTATATGTTCAACAATTTATGCTGTGTTCTGTTTTTACTTATGTACATTTTCTATTTATTGAATTAACCGTGTATATTATGTGACTGAATCATAATCAATAGGCCTTTGATTGTTATCGATTGAATTAATTATATATATTATTTAACTGGAGCATAATCAATAAGTCCATAATTATTTTTCATTGACGTGATCGTTCATATTGTTATAATCAATCGGTCTCTCAGTTCTATTGTTTGAAATAACATATAACTAGATTGTATAATCAATAAGCCTCTGATTTTAGCGATATAAATAATTTTACACATTATTTGACTGGAGCAAAATCATTAGGTATCTGATGTCTTTCGATTAAAATGATCATACATATTATTTTATAAGATCATAATCAATAGGTCTCAGACATTTATTAATAAAATTAATCGTTTATATTATTTGGCTGAGGCATAATCAATAGGTCACTGACTTCGACTGAAAAAATTGTGCACATTATTTGACTGGAGTATAATCAATAGGTCTCTGACTTCCATTGATTGAAATAATTATATATATTATTTAACTGGAGCATAATCAATAGGTATCTGACTTCTATTGATTGAAATAATCGTTTACATTATTTAAGTATGGCATTATCATTAGGCTTCAGATTTTCATAGATTAACATAATAATCCTACACATTTTTTGATTAGAGCATAATCAGCAAGTCTCCGACATCTATCGATTGAATCAATTATATACATTATTTGACTGGAGAATAATCAATAGATCACTGACTTCTATTGATTAAAATAGTTATATACATTATTTGACTGGAGCATAATCAATAGGTCTCTGACTTCTATTGATTGAAATAATCGTTTACGTTATTTCAGTAAGGCATTATCATTAGGCTTCTGACCTTTATAGATTAATCCTACATATTTTTGATTGGAGCGTAATCAGCAGGTATTCGACATCTATCGATTGAATCAATTATATACATTATTTGACTGGAGCATAATCAATAGGTCTCAGACATTTATTAATAAAATTAATCGTTTATATTATTTGTATGAGGCATAATCAATAGGTCACTGACTTTGGTTGAAATAATTGAGCACATTATTTGACTGAAGTATAATCAATAGGCCTCTGACTTCCATTGATTGAAATAGTTATATATATTATTTGACTGGAGCATAATCAATAGGTATCTGACTTCTATTGATTGAAATAATCGTTTACATTATTTGAGTAAGGCATTATTATAAGGCTTCAGATTTTCATAGATTAACATAATAATCCTACACATTTTTTGATTGGAGCATAATCAGCAGATCTCCTCCGACATCTATCGATTCAACCAATTATATACATTATTTGACTGGAGCATAATCAATAGATCTGTGACTTCTATTGATTGAAATAGTTATATACATTATTTGACTGGGGCATAATCAATAGGTATCTGACTTCTATTGATTGAAATAGTCATTTACGTTATTTCAGTAAGGTATTATCATTAGGCTTCTGACTTTTATAGATTAATCCTACACATTTTTTGATTGGAGCATAATCAGCAAGTCTCCGACATCTATCGATTAAATCAATTATATACATTATTTGACTGGAGCATAATCAATAGATCTCTGATTTCTATTGATTGAAATAGTTATATACATTATTTGACTGGAGCATAATCAATAGGTCTCTGACTTCAATTGATTGAAATAATCGTTAACATTATTTGAGTAAAGTATTATCGTTAGGCCTCTGACTTCTATTGATTGAAATAATCGTTTACATTATTTGAGAAAAGCATTTTTATTAGACCTCGGACTTTGATAGATTAACATAATAATCATACACAATATTGATTGGAACATAATCAATAGGTTCTGACTTTTATTAATTTAAATAATTGTACACATTATTTAACGGGAGCATAATCAGTAGGTTTTTGACTTCCATTTATTGAAAAATTAATGCTTTACATTATTTTACTGAAGCATAATAACCAGGCCTCTCACTTCAATCAATTTAGAATAATCGTACGTACTATTTGGTCGAAATATAATCAATAACAAAATAATAATTGAAAAATTGGTGCATTTGTATTCAAAAACTGCTCAAAAACTGCAGATATACCCAAACCCGAGAAGCACAATACTTTTTCTTTACATATACTATGTATTATGGTAAAAATAATTAGAAGAGAAAAATAAAGTTATGAAAGTATAACAGCACTTCCTATATGCATTGAGATTAATTAAAACTTGCAAATGTAAAAATATCCACTTACTGTATTCTGTCTTTTCTCCCAGATTCCCCGTGATTAATTAAAGTTGAAAAGCAGAAATGTGTCATAGAGCTTTAAGAGTACAAAACGGATACGAAGCGATTCCATTAATGGATATGTCACGTGACGCTGAAGGATAATGTTTCAAGGAGGAAATGTTAAAATCAAACGGCTTAGTCATTTTTATTTTTCTTGGAGTAAAATGAACACGTTTCTATCGAGAAAAATGAAAGATGAATTTCCTGCTGGGAAACTTTTCCAGACGGTTATTTATTTTATGTGTAGTACCTTAGAAAGTTTAATGGAATTTTTTTTGTAATGTAGTATGATAAGTTATAAAACTATTCCAAAATGGTTGCACGACCCATTTCAAGTGCAGAAGGAAAGAAAATGGTCTGACTGTCTTAAATGAGTTGAGTGAAGTTTGGCCAGCAGGAGATCGATGATTCGATTCCACGAACAGACATGATCTCTTTATCAGGTTTAGAACTGGGTGAAGCAGATTGTGTCTCAAGAAAAACTTTATTTTTGTTAATTTCTGTTACAAAATGGCAATGCTGCACTATTTTATTTCGAAATGGAATTCAGTTCCGATTCCTTTCACGTCTTATGCCTTCACACTTCCACGCAGACGGATTATAAAATTATTGACATTTATTTAAACATCCCAAGAATATTCCAGTAAAATATCAGATTCCTGGCCTGAGGGGTTGAATTATACCACAATAATAGTGATCGATCCTATTATCACTCCGTTGACGGCAGAAATATCCTTTTTGCATTTGTAGAGTAATTGCCTTCATCGGCTCTTTTTGGTTACTCTATTATACGGATGAGTAAACTTATGTTACGGGATTACCTTACCGTACTTATATCTGTCAACAAATTGACATAACTCAATCCTACATTTTACTTGATATCCAGAATCTTTCGGTCCAGGACAATAACACACGAATACACTGAGTAAATTAAATTATTTATTGTATTTTTCACATAATTACAGCAGCTGGCTGTTTAAAGAAACTGTCGACATAGACCATAATGGTATTGCATACTCCCAGAAATATATACAATTATATAAGATAATACACTTTACGGGCCTGGTGATAAATCTTACATCGTACACGAGTCACTAAACTTTTATGCTTACCCAATGGTTTTCCTTTTGTCTTGCACTGTTCTGCGGCCAACCTAAGATAATAAACCCCTGTAATCATAGTCGTATCTCAGTGGGTTTTTCTTCCACTAGACGTCCATCTACTTCCGTACTCAGACAAATCTATCCTCGTGCGTCTCCTTCACTTCTCAATTTAATCACGTTCACATGCTTACCAGAATCTCAACTCTTACTCGGGATCCGAAACTTACTCCTGTTTCACAGCAGGAACGCAGAAATGTCGATTAGCTCGGCGATTGGTCTTAACCGAATCAGTTGGATTTGTTAATTTAAAGTAAACATAAACTATAATGGAAACTGAGGGAGATAATAATCTAAAGGTTATTGTTAGACCAGGAGGCAAATATGCAGTTTTAATATTTTCGAATATTTACAACGAAAAATCAAATAATATTTTATTTTAAAAGTTAAAATTGTTGAATTTAATGTGTAGTGCTTTAATTAATGATTACATTTTAGGAACTCATGCAAAGAGGTAATTGTGGGTTATTGCGGCCACGATAGTAATGTTCGAAGGGTCCGATTCACAATCACTTCAAATAAGAATAATAATTCAATCCAAAGATTTATTTTTTATATTAAAAAGAAGTAAACTCCTTTGTTCAGGTTCTTATCAACACAGTTATTTAGACCTCACACATTTACTTGTGACTCATGCGGAACATCTGTACCAAGTTTCATTTGAGTGACACGGGAGGAACATCCAAAAATTTTTCACATGATTCATTAGGAACACCCATGGGGAAACTCATGGAACACTAATGAAGAAAATTCGTGAAAAGTTTCATGTATGTGACTCATCAGGACTATCCCTGAAAAGTATCATCTTCCTTCCTGGAAAGTTTTGTGAGAAACGGGGATCATGCATTGAGTTTTTATTATATCTCGTTGGGATAATAGCCCTCGATCACCGAACTCCACACACTTTCACTCCTTTAATTATTGGTTACTGAAATAGTATGTCTTGATTTTATTTGTAATCCTAATTCGAGGGTTTGCAGAGATACAATGATATATAACTTCCCTCGTAAATTTCAACTTTTGTTCATTTCTTTAGAAGTGTGTTACGAAAATATCTCTACATATACATCACTGTAAACGTTTCTGTAAACATTCAGATTCCTAGATGGAATAGTTGGTAAACTACTGTCATCAGTCATTTAGTCAGTTAGGAAAGACGTTGCCTTCTATCCATAGAAATCGACTAATATGGTAATTACGTCAAAAGCATATAGGATTCACAGTCTTTTTGTCAACTTTTATTTAAAAGGTGGAGAATATTTCACGAAACCGATTTACAAACGGTAGCCAAAAAAAAATTACACACTCTGATACCGCCGGCCGTCCAAATAGATACTCTAGTCCTCTGGATGAGTCGGACGGCTTGGGTCTTCAACACTCTGATACCACACCGGCCACACATTAAACTGCCATAAGCCTTAGAGTTGGTCGTGTGGTCTGGATCTTCTACTCTCTGATACCATGGCCGTCCAAATGGATGCTCTATGTCTTCGGATGAGTCGGACTGTCTGGGTCTTCAAGACTCTGATACTAATTACAGAACCAACGGAAATTACATTTTAAATTTCACTGTATGATAAAGTTGATAAGAGTTTTAAATTACCGATATAGTTACCTATAGTTTCACGCTATTTAGCTGTATATATTTTACTGGCATTTCAGAAATATTAAAGTATTATATAATAGACTAATATTTATAAAATCGTCACAATATATAATTGTCTAACGTATCTTTGTTATTATAAACCCTCCAGAAGCACCCAGGTGACTTAAAAGGTTAAAACTTTGCTCACTACGTCACACTTTACGTCGGCTATGGTACAGAAAGAACCTACTGGAACGGGATTTTTCGATTTACTCCCAGGGGGCAGAGAAGGATTTTAAAAGTATTTTAATGGAGGCGCGACGACCCAGTGGTTAGCAAGCGGGGACTGCACTCGAACGACCCAAGTTCGATTTCCGTCACTGCCCAAACTGTCGCCGTATTCACGCGGCGTACGATCGCGTTAAACATGTGGATCCGTAAGTCCTTACGAGAGGTTGGTGGCAGGGGAAGGAGGATACAGGTCCCGTGGATGCCTCTCCCACTTTGTTCCGGTCCAAATTGGGTGGCACTTCCTTGCCGTCCAAACAGATACCTTACACTTTCGAGTAGGTCGGATGATCTGGGTCGAAGAAGAAGAAGTAGAAAAGTATTTTCAAATCCTGCAGGAGTCCCTGGTTACCTAGAAGGACGAATCTTTTCACAGTATAAAAGACTGAACTTAATAAGGCATAATTTAAAATTTTAATAATGCCATATTTTGGATTTCCCCCGGGGAACGAAGAAAATGGATAAAAAAATTCCTTTCAGACTCTTCAGAAACTCAATAATCTTGAAGGCTGAATCTTTACACAAAACAGACGCTTCAAGTCTCAAAACATCAACCTGTCTCAGTATTCAATATAGCTCATCTCACGCCCTACTGAGAGATGTCTCATTTTATATACTCCCTGTAGAAACTTCTAGAAGCAGCTCGTATCTTGTAGAATATTCGTTATGCCGAGAAGGTTCTCAAAGATTTGAAATGTCACCGCAACTCGCCAAATTGGCGATAAATTACCAACCCACCGTCATGAAATGACAACTCTAGATTCACGTTATAGGAATGGCTATCTGTACAGGTGTTTTCTCCCCCTGCCCAGTATTTCTCTCAGGTATGCATCCGGGGAGGCAAAGTTCCCCGCCCCCCACCCCCACCCCAACGTAGATATGTTTATGTTAACATAGTTTCTATTTATGTGACAGCATATAGATATATTTATATTGGACAAATAGAAAACTTGCCCCCATAATTTTTATTCGCCCTCCGGCCAAAAAGTCCTTAAAGAAACACTTCATCTGACTCTCAAAAGAGACTCCATTAGATCATTTTTTATGTTTATAACAACACATTTTACACAATGTATTAATGAGCAAAATAGGTAATGTGTCAACACCCTTATGAAAATTTAATGTTGTCTGCAATGTATTTAAACATTATAAATTCTTTAAAAAATGAAACAAATAATTTAAAATAGTTTAACCTCCAGTATTAAATATTTACAATGAACAATAAAATTTATAATTACTATTTTCTAACTTCCCATAACGGCCTGTATATAAAATGTCGCATAAAAGTACGAGTAAATAAGAAATGACGACTATTTTAAAGAATTTTTTTGCTGTCAGAAACGGCGAGTAAACACATAAAAGATCCTATCCTACGTTCACTAAGCTCACTCCTGCAAAAAAGAATTAAAATAAATTACTTATTTATTCATGGAATTCCTTTTCTCTGTAATGGAATTTTTAAGATTATGTTTCTTTTGAATATGATTATGAACTACGAAGAAACACTACCCACACAGAAACAAAAGAATAAATTTCTGCATTAGAATTAATGTGTACCCATCTATTGCTGAGCAAATTTACTATCTCGATTAATGATGGCATTTTAAAATAGCAGACGTTTTAAGTATCTTGAAATTGCTATCAAATGCAAAATAAAGAATAATTTAGGTTTAAGTTTAGTATTTTTCTTTGTATTTATTTAACTCTTATAATACATGCTCTAGTTTTATAAAAAAAATCTCAGCCAGATAAACAGTTTTCAGCGTCTTTGAAAATGATGAAGCCTGATTCATGAATAGCAGTTTAACATTGGAATGCACTTTAGTGAAGATAATAGCATCTATAAACCGGTTTTGCTTTTAGTACAGCCTGGAATATAAATTTCTAGAATGACTACAAAAACATTGCTATATTTTACAAACTTCTGTAAAATTGATGAAGTAAATACTACCACACAGCCGGCTCCAATTTATTTCATTCCTCTTAATGCTCTCATACTAAAAATTACCACTGACAGAAATCTTCTAGTAGGAATAATGTAATTTTGTTTGAAAGTGTTATGAATAACAAGAAAGATCAATCATGCATAAAGCATTATGAAGCATTATATATAATGCTTCATAATATTCCGGAATATTCCGATTCTATTCTTACTTTCTGCGTTTCACTCCAGATAGTATTAAATCTTTTCAACTCAATCACACACATTTGGAGCCATGATATCTCTTCCCATGTCAAATACTCACTTGTCAAGGCTTAAAACGGAATCAAAACCACCCGCTGATAAATCTTGTTGGAGGAATATCCATTCATGAATTAATGGAAGAACTAAATGCCGTTAAATCCATGACGTTTATCTCAGATTGCAAAGATATGTGGATACACTTTTAAAACTCGAAATTCTTTGAATATCTTTTAATTCCTGTAAAAAATACTGAGTTATGATGAGTAAATTATTTCTATTTAGTAGTGTCTGAAAAAAATATATCCTGGAATTTCGTAACTCCCGGAGTAAAAAGTTTATTTTCCGGAGACTGCAAAAGTAGAAAAGTGGAAAACTGTGAAAGTCTAGATTATTTTAGAAACGTTAACTTTTTATTTTATAGGCATTTGCGTGATAGTGCTGATGCTAAATGAAATAAGTTTTTACGTAAAATAATAAATCAGTTTATAATTGTTTCTGCAAATGTTTCATTGTATATGCAGCACAAGAGGCAAAATATCTCTGATTCAAAAGTAGCTCTTCATTACTAATTTCGACACACTGAACACGAATTTAAACTTAACTAACTGGAGTGTAGTTCAACTCGAGTGTAGCTCAACTAGAGTGCAGCTCAACTTTCCCATACTAGAATCCAATTTTAAGTAGCTTTTTCTACCAAATTGAAAAATCTGATGTGGGCAGCACATGACTTTCCCTGCAGATTTATATACACATTCTCTTTAGGTTAATTATATTTAATTCACTATTAATTCAATTTTCATTCTCATTTGGTAACTGGACTCATTTTCAAAAGTGTCGTAGAGAAAAAACGAAAATATCTCGAGATCGGCTAGTCCTAGTGTAATGGGGTTGGTCTTATTCTTTTCTTTGTTAAAAATTACATATAAAAAAGCATTTAATGGATATATTGCAGCATACGTAGTTTTTTACTTTAGATTTTGTCGATTTTTGGGGGCCATTTTGCAATAAAAGGCAGGTTATTTTTTCCAAAGCGTACCAAAATCTAATCAGCACCAGGGTGACCCACAAGAGACTCATCTACCAAATTTTGTGAAATTCAGTCCATTAGATTTTCAGCTACAGTGGATATAAGCTTTTGCGGGACATTTCGCAAAAAATGTTGGTTCTTTTATTCCGAATCATACCCAAAACCAATCAGCACCAGATTCGCCCACAAATGACATTCCTACCAAATTTTATGAAATTCGGTTAATTAGTTTTTTAGTTAGAGTGGATACAAAATCTGCACAGACAGACACGCAGACAGACAGACACACAGACACACAGACTCACAGACACACAGACGCACACACAGACGTCACGCTAAAAATGGTTTTTTCGTATTCTAGAGGTCTCGAAACGTGTAGATCTGTTCAAAACTCGAATTGCGATTTTCGGCATGATTCCAATACTTTCCCTATACATTACCATCTATTGCAGGGAAAGTAAAAATCGATACCACGGGTCCAACGGACTACAATTATTTCTTATTACCGTTTACTTTAAAGGACCTTTACTTGATGTCATACTTGACAATGTGCACCATCGGGGAGGTGGGGTGGGTAACTTATCTCCGAGGAGGCTAATGACGTAAAGATAAAAAAATTGTATCACAACTAATTTTCACAACAATGATTGAAACTGCAAAGCTTCGAGATCATTGAGTTAGAAATAACCCTTTTATGCATAATTATGTCAAATTTTGTCATGTGCATCTATGCTGCCATGTTAAAAAAATATAAAATTTCGAATAAATTTCGCATTTTTTCGCTCGAATTTCAAACAATTCTACCTAGATCTGGAATTTTCAATAGAGCCGAATATAAAGTTTCGTATAATGGTTCGAAGTCCATTAATACATGGTGGCCCCTATCATGTACACAACAAATCGTTCACAGATATACATACATATATACAGACATCACTCCAAAAATAGTCCAACGTATTCAAGAGATCTTAAAAACTGATATTGGCATCAACATCTGGAATTTGAAAATTTTTGTAAATACAGATCTCTTTCTAGACTATACAGGGTGTCCCAAAATGATTGAAACGAGCTTTAATTCTTTACCTGTTCGAGATAAGTGTGCGATGTAAGTTGCAAAAATGTTGAAAGTGAGGTAGGAAATAAGACTACGTTAATGAAATAATCCTCTTATTAATTTTCAAATTGTTACACTTTTTAAATTTTTATACGACCCTCTTAGACACATTTGGTCAATCAGAAATTTTTTATTTTTAATGCAACAAGATCATTAAAAAAACGCATATCTGTATCTTTAAAATTGAGCGAGTTTTATTTAACTTAAAATTGAACATTGTGAATGGGGACCCTATATCAAATTAGAAATGCAAATGTGTGACATATCACAAATACATAAAACTGGATGATAATTCATAGGATGCCCAACCGCGTAGTGAGTATCACTGATTTATATGATCTCCGTCTGCGAAATGCTTTATTTAGATGCATTTGTGATAAACATTTTTGACACATATTAACGTATTTTTGATCTAAATAATTTCCATCGTCAATTTGTTTAGAATCCCCATTTTCACTGATGAAACAGCCTTTCACATGGTGCGAAAATTTGGCATAAGTCAGATTTTTTTCCTTTATCATAATTCATGTTGATTTTAAAGATACAGATATGTGGTTCTTTTAATGATTTTGTTGCATTGAAAATAAAAATTTTCTGATTAACCCAATTTGTCTAAGGGGGTTGTATAAAAATATAAAAAGTGTAACTTTTCGAAAATTAATGGAAAATATATTTCCTTAAGTCTTATTTCCTACCTTACTTTCAACATTTTTGCAATTTACATTGCCCACTTATCTCCAACCTGTAAAAATTAAAGAGCGTTTCAATCTTTTGGGACACCCTGTGTAACTTAGTACGAGAAAGTAAAAATTGGCCAAAGTAAAGAAGCAGTTAAACTTTTTAAAATACGAAAATGGGGATTGTCAGTTGAAATATATTGTAGGCACTGTTTCTAGAAACTCTCTTGCAGTACCATCAGAGATACTATGAGAGACTAAGATGCATCACTGGTGAGAACACAGAAAGGTTTCATCAGGACATTGATGATCTCGAAAGAAGGTAACAAAGGAAATGGAATACAGCAATTAGAGCTGACCATTGTTAGATCATTGACTCAAGGAACTTATTAGAATCAAAAAGTTTCTTGTATGGTGATTATAATAGGGTATGTTTGTAAACTTGTTGTGTAGACATTTACAAAATTAGAGCTAATTCTGTGTTTTGTCGGCCATTTCATATTCAGCAGACCGAACTACATGAAAGTAATTTTGTTCAATCTCAGAGATACGCAAAAAGTCAAAGTGTATTGTCCAGTGTTATCCTTAAAACATATCGATTACATGGCAACACTTGATAACATTGACTACTGTAAGTATGTGTGATCATTATAAACGCTGGTTTTTTATATATATCCAAGAAATATTTCTTCTTTATAAACTAAACGTGTAAAATTATTTTTAAAAATTAACAAATTTAGATAAAATTATATTTTTCTTATTAAATATTGCAAAGAAAATTTTTTCGTTTGGATAAAGTTTCATATGAAGAAACACGCATTCTAAACTAAAATCTCCTAAGCAAAATATTTACACAGTTGTAAACAAATATTTCATCCAGTGTGATGAAGGGACCAAAAAGTTAGTGATAGCCTTAGGATTCACAGTCCTCTGTTCGGATCCTGCAGATTTCTAAATAAGCATGTTTGGTGTGTTTTGTAATGCATATCGATCCCGATAACTGTCAACTGCAAATTCTGGTGAAACCCACTCCCTGGTTTTTATAGAACAACCGAACAGACATAAAATAATCGAATCCGTGAGCTGTCATTCGTCAACCAATGCATTAATTACTTATTTAACAACACTACTACAGGGAGACTAAAATTCCCACAGGCCGACTAAAAATCGTCTTTATTGTAAAAACATTTATGCAGCTAGTTTCTGCATAATAAATAATAGGAAACCTATTGAATTTATGGAACCAGTTGGAAGTGCAAATAATAGTACCTCTTCAAATGAATTTTCTAGTTCCATTTAGTGATTATTGAGTGATTAAGTTTAGTCCCAGTAGTTGATTACCAGAGTTAATTTTTTAACTTTACATAAATTTTGATCGATGTTCTGACAGCAATTGTTACAAACAACTACAGTAACTAATATCAACCTTCTGTTAATAGTAAATATTCATGAGGATTCTGGATAATTTAATAAGATTTTGCTCAGATTTGACATCAAAGCGTCGTTTACCACAACTCATAAGCTTAAAGACGTGCCATTTTAAAGATAAACGTCAACGGATTATTATCAATTTTGGAGTTTTATAATATGACGGTCAGCATTACTAATTATATAACATGACTAAAATATAAGTTTAAAATTAAAATTTTACTTATGCAAATTGCAATTTTTTCAAATGTATTACAATTTTTTAAAAATACATTAGGCACAGATGATTTCCTCCCTCCCTCGCCTCAAATAAAAAACAAAAAAAATATAATATAAAGCCTTCTAAAACCTTCTAAGCTATATAAAGCCGTCTGCTGGTCTAAAGTGGGTCAAATTTCAACAAAATATTCACCAATATATGTGGAGTCAATTCTATTAAATGAATAGTTTGGAACAGGATTTTTGACACTGAAAGCTGCAAAAAAAATAAAAAGTACCCTATATATAATGTGAAGATAAATGAAAAAAATGAACTATGTAGAATTAACGTTATATTTCATTGATTTTCTGGGTTAATTTCCCAAGAACGATAAGATATATTCAAATCTGTTATAAAAATACATTGTGAATGACCACATAAAAATTTTATGAAAATTATTCATTTGCTTTGTAAGCGAAAATAACCTAGAGTGCGACACAACACGTCTTTCTCATGCAGAATTCATGTCTCTTGTCTCCAAATTTTACAAAATTTGAAAATCTGCCGAGGATTCAAATGATTACAGCTATAGAATGTTACCCTTCATTTTAAAGGGCTTGAAAAATATTTCGATTGTTGCCATACTTGACAAGGTACATTTATAACTTACCCCAAAGGGGTGATACTGACATCACGAACACAAAAATTTGGATCGCGGACCTTTTTTACAACAATGATTGGAACTATTAAGTTCCATGATCATTGATCTATAAATAAACCCTTTTAATTTTGAATACGTCCAATTTTATCCTATGCTGCCATGTTAAAAAAATATAAAATTTCAGGGTTTTCGCACTACATTATACTGTAATAAGGAATTAAAATTATTCTATATATTCAAATATTTAAATTGAAATTATTCTATATATCCAAATATTTAAATTAAAATTATTCTACATAAAAATATTCTATAATATATTAAAAATACTTTTAAAAATATTGTACATAAAAATATTCTACATAAAAATATTCTATAATATATTAAAAATATTCTATCTAAGCCGAATACAAAATTTCTTCAAAATCTATTAATATTTGTGACCGCTATCGTATACACAATGAATCATCGACTGCAGACAGACGGACAGACATCACTCAAAAAATAGTCTAAGCATATTCAGGAGGTCTTAAAATTTATATGGGCATCAAAATCTCGAATCCGAAAATTTTCGTGAAAACAAAACTTGCTCTATAACTATATTACATAGTATGAGTAAGTAAAAATAATGAATACATTATTTCATGTAATACTTTTATTCTAAAATAATTACTTACATGCAACAAATTCCGTCAAATATCATTCCATTTTTCATAAAGAAAAAGAACATACCTGAAAAGGAAGAGAAATGATATTAATATCGTTTTAAATTATTACATTGAATGTATCGTGTTTAAAATATATATACTTTAGATAATGCAAATCATAAAATATTGAAATAAAATAAAATAGTATGGAAACACGTCAAAATAATTAATTCTTTAAAATTAAAGACAACCAAAAAATTGACCATAATTAAAAGTATTTTATTAAAATATCCTTTTGCGTCGTACTAAAATTACACGGCCATAGCGCTTTCGGGCATGAAGAGCATTGTAATGCCCGAAAGCGCTATGGCCGTGTAAATTTAGTACGTCGTACAAGGAGATTGTAATAAAAGACTTTGAATTAGGGTCTTTTTTTTTTGTTATCTTTATTTTTAAAGCAGAAAATATTATTTTTACTATAGAAACATATTGTTAATAACAGTATAAAAAGTTGATTAAAAGAACCAACCGGTTTCACAGATTAAAACGGTCTCTTTCTTCAGTTGGAGAAAAAAAGCAACAGCACTATTAAAGATAAAAATTTGATGTGGCCAATACATGACTTTTCTACAGACTTAAATTCATTGTCTCTTTCTTTCTTTAAAAGTTAAATTGAGCTTAACAATATTACAAAGAATAATACGGATACATAATAATAAATTTAATATAAGATAATTATAATAAATTTATTTAAATTTTAGTTTTTATCTGGCCACTGGGCTTATTTTCAAAGACAATATGGCCAGAATTTGAGAAAAAAATATAAAATATTTCAAGAACGGTTAGTCCTAAAATTATGGAGTTGGTCTTATTCTTTTTTTTCCCACACATTGCGTATAAAGCAAGCATTCATTTGGCACATTTGGATGAATGTAGTCATTTATTTTTGATTTTGGCGGATCATTGCACAGAAAAGAAGGTTCTTTTTCTTTTTTGCTATATCGTACAAAAATATAATTAGCACCATGGTTCTCTTCAAGTGATTGACGAAATTTTGCGAAACTTAATCCATTAGTTTTCAGCTGGGGTAAATACATATATACATTGAGCACACACACATACATGTGTCACTGAACATAGTATTTTAAGATTCTAGAGCGCTAGATTTGAGTTACGATTATCAACACATTCCAATACATTCCCTGCTCATTACTATGAAATCATTGCAGATAAATTATAATCACGTGGCTTTCCCTGCAGAATCAAATTCACTTTCATTTTATTTATTTCATCATTCATTAATTTGAGTTTAATTGCACAATGTAACACGATAATAAATTGAAATTACACTGTATTTGATGACATTTCAAAGGCGACGTTCCATGCATTTCTGTATGATGCAGCACTGTAAAAATACAGAAGCACTGAAAGAGGTACTAGGAGCATTGAAAAATATATCTTGATGGGAGTATGAACTTTGTTACATTAATGGCTTTTTATATAATGCATGTCGATCTATGATCTTGATTTCTTTAAAGCCTTCCACGTTCATTTTTTTAAATTTAGTTAATGATTTTGTAAAGAGCCTTGCTGCTCCAACAAGAAATCGAACCCTGAATCCCCGAAATGTTCAGCCGACACTCTACCGTTGAGCTACTGGGACGGAATTGCATGCTCTTACCATCACAGTGGACTCTACGTTCTTCACCCTCTAATGTCGGATTGGCGGGCAACTAACAATTTGACTGACCACCTCCTGCTACTAATATTTTTACCCGGGTTAGTATTCTACGTGGTCGTTATTTTCTCAATTGTGAAATCGGCATTCAATCTTCCAGAGTCCACTGAATCCGTAATAGTCGTACTAGAGTCGTTTGCAGACCTCTGACATCTTTGTACTAACGTACAGGGTCGATTTGTTCGGTCGCCATTGTGAAGTGACTTGCTACCCTAACCAGGCATCAAACCCTGGATCCCCGAACTGGCCAGTCAATGCTCTACCGTTGAGCTACTGGGACGAAATTGCAAGCTCTTGTCGTTGAAGTGGACGCTAAGTGGGCAACATTAATGTATTTTCCTATGATGCACGTCGATCTATGATCTTGATTTCTTTATAGCTTTCACACATCCAAAAAATTTAAATTCATTTAATGACTTGTCCAGTACTCCATTTTTGTCCGCGGTTTGGCGGAGTGCCCTGTAAATTTCTTCACTATTTTCATTACTTTCCTTTGGGGCTCTTATGTGTCGTTTTAACATATTCTTAGTCTTGTTTGGCCTCATTAACTCGGTTGGTCTAGATATTTATGTTGTGTTTTAGCGCACGCCATCCATGTGTGCTATTTCTAGTTTCGGATTGACTCTCTCTTAATCCTGGTCTCGGGTATATAACCACCTCTGATTCTTCCTTTTGCGCCCATTCCGTTTTTGAACCTCGTGTTTGGCGGTTCTCTCGCACTGACGAAGGGTATTCAGCGTATCCTGGAAACAGCTGTATGCTGCATTATTGTGTTATTTGTGCTTATTTACGTTACTCTAATTTTCCTCAGCCTTCGCTCAAAGTGTGTTTTACTTATTGATAAATGTTGTTTACTATAAAATATAAAATACGTATAGCAATACGCCTATCGCTCAGAAGACACTCCCATTGCAGGCATCAATATCCATGGACCGATTTCGCGCTTATTTTATGCTCGCCAGTATGGAATAACCAATGCCCTCAATTGCAGCAAGAAACTTGCAATAAGCCACAATTTTTGTGAACTCCTAGAGAAACTCCTAGGGAACAATTTTAAAATCTTAAGTTTATGAACTTTGCAGCTTTATGTGTTCTGAGTTAAATTGTAAATGAAATTTATGTCTGCCACGTAGAAGGACTGAAATTTTCAGTTCGCAAAATTGTGGCTTATTGCAAGCTTATTGTTGTCATTGCAGACATCAGCTATTCTATGCTGACGAGCGCATCATAAGCGCTCAAACCAGGCCATGCATACTGGTATCTGCAGCGGGAGTGCCTACTGTGTTATTTGTGCTTATATCAGTTGCTCAAGTTTTGCTTATGTCATTAATATCTGCAGTTTAGTATTTACTAGATATTTCACCACCCCGTTATCGGACTGAAAAACAGTATGCATAAACAGATGAATTTCTGGCGACTGTGTGCATTTAATAATATAACTTTCATGAAATTATTTGACAGATTAGATTTATTTTATGCACCTAAAACTTTAATGTGAAATAGAGTTTTATTTATGCAACATGAAATTCGGTTGTATTTTATGTAATTTAACTACAAGGCATTTTTAAGTCGTGCTATCTTCGTTATAGGGAAAGAACTTTTTCCTGTGACGCCTCACATGTAATATCGATAAATGTGGTTTTGTCCCAAATCATTCTCCTCTATTCTGTTACTTTTTTTAATTGTAATTTACACCTTACCAGCTGTTTTGCGTTACCGCCAATGTTCTATCATATTGTGTGTTTTTTCTTAGCGTGCTTTGAATTACCCGGCTACTCACGGGTCCTAAATAAGCGCCCTCTACTTAAATAGTATAATGTAAAACATACGCACCTGCGTGGAGTATAACACAGCACTATATAGATACTGTAGGAGCATTAAAACATATGTCTTGTTGGGAGCATAAAATATTTTTGTTACATTAAAAATTTAATACGAAACTTTCTTACATTATTGTTTGTATCTCACGAATTCGGTTGGTCGAATTACTTTGAATTTGTAAATCCACTGAGGATTCAAACTCAAACTTTCGACATTATTCCAATACTGTCCATATGAATTTTACCAAATACTAATGCAATTCTGCTGCGAAGCTTTCGCAAAAAACTAAAATGTTTTAGAGATGATATTTTATTATTTTATACATAATATTTTTATAATAATATTTTAGACATCTTCAAGATGTAAAGTACGTATGTTAAAGTATCATGTTTATTTAATGATATATGGTTTTGAAGGTTATATATCTTCTCGTGGGTTGCGATATTTATTATATAATCTTAGAAAACAAGGAAAACTCCCGTTCTGATTACAAGTCCTTAGGATTGAAATTCTTAAACTATTAAATGTGATCTTTCGGTGTTCATCCTTCTAAATGACTCATTATAGAATGGGCGACTTCGATGAATCAATCTTGATGTTAATTCTATCCCATTTGTGAAACTCCTTTCCTCTTATCTTTTACTCTTCGCTAAAAATTTAAAGGGGAATTGCATCCTCTTCCTGGGAACTTCTCTAATCCCATCCTTGAGATCTTGAAATTATAGAATACATGTAGACAGTAAAGTTCAGTAGCAGAATGTAATACTCTGAAGTATTCGGGATTGTATTTGGCCGTACTCCACAAAATTGTATAACATTTTGCAGAGTCCAATTCGACGATCCAGGGTTCGATTCCAGTTGGGACAGCAAGGTTCTTTACAATGATGCCCGAACAAATTAACCCCTGTAGGTTAGTATAAAAATGTCGGAGGTCTGAAAGTGACCCTGGTACGACTAGTATGGATTCAGTAGACTGTGGAAGATTTGAGCGCTGATTTCAAATTGGGAGGATAACGACCGCACAGGAGACTAAACTGAGGTAAAAATAGCAGGAGGTGGTCAATCAGATTGTCAGTTGTCCGCTAATCTGACATTAGAGGTTGAAGAATGCAGAGTCCACGATTCGACGACAAGATCTTGCACTTTCGTCCCAGTAGCAGCATCGGCTCGCGAGTTCGGCGATCCATTGCTCAATTTCCGGTTGGGGCAGCAAGGTTCTTATAACTTTTCTTGAATTAAGTATGTTCATGGAAATAGCTGAACACCTGATCTAATCCAAGGCGCTTGTTCTTAGAATTAAAATCAATTATAGTTGCGATCCCTTGGTATTAGGCATTATTAAAAAATTCCAAAGTCTGTAACTTACAATATCGAATGACACCGACCATGTAGCAACACCCTTTAAACCCATGTTGGCAAGGGGCACGGTCTGGGTCGCAAAATATCGAAGGCATTTCCTTTCACGATCTTATTCCAAATGACACTTTGAAAGTTAAGTACACACACGCACACACATATAGCAAAAATGAAATCATTAAACCGTTAGACCATTAATATTGTTGGATTTTAGGGGGGGGGGGTAAACTCATTCATTAATTATCGGCTTTCAAACTAAAAAAGAATGAATTTAAAAAATATATCCAATAGATTCCTAGAAATCAAATGACAAATACGGGTTGTGTTTTAACAAATGGTAGAAAAAATAAAACAAAAGATTTATATCCAAGAAACTATCATCGCAGATGGATGTTCGAGGTCTAAAATCACGTCGGAATAAAAAATATCTCTATCCTGACCTCAATCTATTAGTTAAGACAAGGAAAGAAAAATCTTCCCAGTTTTACTTATTTTTTTTTCATACCCGATTTCTTATCTACAAACCGAGGTATTCGTTTTGTATTCTCAGAAGACATCAGCGTTCTCCTTCTGGTAATGTTAAATCGCCCCCCACTCAATTGGACACCTTAGTGTGGGCAGGCTATTTTTTTCCCCATGACAAATATCTTCATCTGTCAAAGATTAAAACGGTATCAAAACGGCCCAGTGATAAATCGAATTTGGTGGAATCTATTTAATGATGCGTTAAAGAATTCAATGTTATCGGCCGTGGAAAAATTGTTACAAAGCCGCAAATTGTTTTCAGATACACTTTTAATCTGATACTTATTGGACAGATGTTAGATTTAAGTAAAGGACATTTCAGTTATATATTGCTATCCTAAAAACTGTTTTCGTGTGTGGGCTGATAAAATTCAGTTGTCAATTAATTAAAGCTGTAATTAAGTTTCGGGACCAAACATCTTTTAATTTCCTAATGCAGTTGCTTCAGCTAGAAAAATTCTGAAATGCAAACTATTACTTATGGAGTCGTAACACTTTTCTGACCGATCACAAGTATACTAGTATTTGCATGGCTGAACGTTGTTGACGCGTCATGAGTATACTCGTGTTTTCATGTTGTCGTACGGCGTGCACGACATTTTGTAATTTCAATTACGGATGCCAACCAAAATAATGACCTATTTAAATGCTGCAGATGGAACCAATGGCAACCCAAACATAAATAAGCAGCGCGCATCCCCTCCATCACAACAACCAATAAAAAGACGAGGTATGGCACTACAAGGTGAAAAGAAAAAGTGTTTTCGAGAATGTTCTAGAAGTTTCCACGAGATTCAATTTCGACAGCGTCCTAGCTGCACCTGATGTTTTTTTTAATAGTATTCAAAAATATCTCCTTCGATCGCGCAAAGATACGCGGATCGGCAAAAATTGTGATGTGAGAGCGAAAAATGAGCACTGTGAAATAATGGCGTATTAAAATATTATACGCAGGCTTCCAATATAGTGTTGGCCACATCAACTATCGAGGTACAAGCAAACAGAAGGTATGGATATGCTTCATCTGTTATAATGATTAAGGAAGGCACACAATTCATAGTACCTATCGTGTAATTAATAACAAGGTCGTACGAACCTATCGCAATAACGAGCTCGTGTATTGAAACTAAATGAACTACTCAGATTTTCGGTAGATAATAGCCATTATTGTGTTCTAAATATATGTGTCTTATAAACTATATGTTGTATAGATAATAGTAATTAATGTGTTCTAAATATATGTGTCTTATAAATTATATGTTGTAAATGTATGTGTTGATTAAATGTTGTTAAAGATATATGTGTCCAGAAGGATGCAGGATTAAATTTAATAATCTAAGATCTCTCTACATGTATATATACGAAAGTAAATATTAAAGTAATTGATTAATTTTAGATAAGAGTATGTATTGATATTTTGTGTGTTCGTCTCTCCAGTTTGCGAACCTGGGGCTTACATGCTCCACCCCTAGCGACGGCATCATAGGTAAGTCCTATAGTGGTAATTTTGATAAGGACAATTTTACCTTATGACACATGTCAACATATTTTAGAAAAAATAATTACTAGCAAAAAAGGGAAAGCGCAGCGAAATTCAATATGTTTGTAAAACTTGTTGTGTACCATTGTACGTAGGTAAATGATTTACAGTATACCATTTCTGAAAAAAATTATTAAATATATGTAGTAAGTTTCATTTCAACGCATACTGTGTAAATAAAGATTATTGAAGCTTGTTTAGATATGTTCCTCTTATACTCAACTGCCGAAAAAAATCCGGCTCCAAGGAATAGTTTTGGCTTGAAAGTGCAGGTCATCAATACGTTAACACTTAACCGGATGCGCCACATTAAATGTCTCTATCTGCCGAGAAGTATGTCTCAAATACATGACCGATTTTAATCATATATCCTCATTTATTTTATTCCAATTATAATAATTGATATGTTGGTATCAGGCTACATCTTCCCTATAATTGGACCTATCCTAACGATTACTTGTCTATTTTTTTAAAATATATCTTGATTACAAATATAAGTATGTAAAGAACCTTGCTGCCCCAGCTGGGAATCGAACCCTGGATCTCCGAACTGACCAGCCGACGCTCTACCGTTGAGTTACTGGGACGAAATTGCAGGCTCTTATTTTCGGAGAGAACTCCTCAACCCTCTAATGTCAGTTTGGCGGGAAACTGACCATCTGACTGACCAACTTCTGCTATTTTATTCCAGGTTAGCCTCCTGCTATTACTATTTTTACCCAGGTTAGTATCCTGTGTGGTTGTTATCCTCTCAATTTGAAATCGGCGCTCAATCCTCCAGAATCCGCTGAATCCATACTAGTCATACTAGGGTCACTTTCAGATCTCCAACACCTTTGCACTAACCTACAGGGTTGATTTGTTCGGACGCCATTGTAAAGAACCTTGCAGCCATAACCTTGGATCGAACCCTGGATATCTGAACTGGCCAGTTGATGCTCTACCGTTAAGCTACTATGACGAAATTGCAAACTCTTATTATCGAAGTGGACTCTATAATATAAGTATTACAAATAATGAAAGAGAAGAAATTGTAATCATTATCATATACAATTAATTTTCATTATATATAATTCTTGAAGTGTATATTTATCAGAAGATCATCTTTTACAAACAATTTATGCATCTTTTAAATAAATCTTGTAACTCAATAGGCAATGAATTCTCAAACCAATGCTTTGAAGTATTTAACACTTATTTTATTCCATTTTGACTTTACTTTAGTTACCCAAATTATGACCACTCATAATCGATGGAGCAAAATATACCCATCTGAGCCATCTTCGTCTGTTTCGATCACAATTATATGTGCAGTCACATGTGCAATTGTAATCAATATGTGAAATTGGATGTGCTTCGTATGTTTTTACAATTGTCCGTGTTTCAATGGATTTAAATATGTTGGGCACTGTATCAAACGATTCGGCTATTTTAAGTCTAACTCTGTAAAGAGTCTTGTTGCCCCAACCTGGAATCGAACTTTTTTTTATTGTCCACTTTCCGTACGGAAATTTTTCTTGAAATTTTTTCAGAATCGTCTACAGAAGTACAGATGACACGCCCATATAATGCACATTCTATTTAAAGCACTTTTTTTTGCATTTGCTATAGATTGAGCTTAGGGGATGATTATTTTGGATGTAGCATTGACTTTCAGAAGGGCTAGATTGGTTCACTGATGACTTTAACTTCACTGCTGGAGATGTCACTTCTGTTTTTGTTTTATTTTTTTCAGAAACTCTTTTAACTTACGAAAAACGTATGTAAAAAAGAGCAGAAATTCTTAATAGTTCCATCAGAAATAAAGTACACACTCCACTTGGAACCATATCATTCAAAACTTCCTTGTAATGTTTTTCTACACAAATTTTTATTAGAGTAAATGATAATAAATATTTTATAACAAAATATCCTATCCCAGATAGACAAGTGACGTCTTAAATCAAACCAAATAAAGAAATTTCTAGCCTGACCTCAATCTAATAGTTAAGAAAGGAAAAATAAATCCTCTAGACATTTTCTTTTTTTTACAACCGGTGATCTATCTACACAACGAGATATATTCTATCCTCACGGGAATTTCCCGTTTTTTTGCAGTTAACAATAAATTCTTCTCAATGAATTACATTTAGATATATGTTTTGACACACGAAATATTCGGCTGTCATGTACATAAAGATATGATGTACAAGACGAAATTTGATCCCTGTTTATACTCTATTAAATTCTGTGTAACTTTCCTTTGTATTCTTTGCGAACTATCGTATATTAGTCAAACTAAACGTGTCTTAATTTACAGCTTGAAAGCATATCAAAACTGTGTCAGAAACTAAGAAATTAATAAATCTTCAATCGCGAATCAAAGTGGCCAGTTTTGATTTCCCCCTACCAGAAATTTTTAAGCTTGCTATATGAATGAAAACCTGATGTGGGCAGCACATGACTTTCATTATATAATGCAATGAATTTACTACTTTTACAGTAAAAAGAAATAGATTATTTTTATAGTAGTTATTTATATTCTTTCCAAGATATTGAATTTTCGTCAATGAGTCGTCATTTTCCATGCCTTCGTCATCATTGAGTCGTCTTTAACTTAGTGTCACTTTTATCCATTTGGCGAGATTTTCGTTAATTTAACAACATTTAAAAAAGTCGCGAAGTTGGCGATATTCCACCAAATTCGTCGCCAAAATCTTGCCAAGCGTTATGGACGAAGAAATAAGTTATTCTTACAGCAGATAAATGACTATTGGCGTTCAGATACAAAAGTACTACTCAAAGTATCTTTTTTCATGAATGGAACGAGCTAGATCCACGAGAATGATGTCACCCAATTTATCGCATGGTATTACATATGAAAAGTGAACATGTTTCTCAATAGGAAGTATTTTTTTTTATTTTATATGATTTCTGATATTTTTTTTGAAAAATGTGTATTTTCTCGAGAACGTTTCATGTTAGCGTTCTAAAATTTATATAAAGCGTTTTATAATGGAAAATTACATAAGAAATGTCTATTTGCGTAATTTTATTATCTGTTTTGATTTTTTGACGGTTTTTACAAAATTTTACTCGAAAATTTAGGGGAGTTCTGAACATTCGATTACGTATAAAAACAATAGGCTTCCAGTGTTTACGCATTGTGATTTTTGTACCAAATTTCGTTCGAATCGGTCCATTCGTTCGTCAGTTATCTTCCCCACAGACTCACTGACACATACTTTCACACCCACACACACATACTTTCACACCCACACACATACTTTCACACACACAGATATCACTTCAAAAATGTTTGATTCGTGATCAGAGATGCTTGAAACATGCTCTCCCGTCGAAAACTCGAATTCGAATTTTCGACACAGTCCCAATACTTTCCTTATACATTATGCATGTAAGGAAAGTAAAAAAGAAATAAAATTAGCTTTCAATTAATTAATAAAAATAAATCTTATTTAAAATAAATAACCTATCGAGGCAATATATTTTCTTTCTTCGTTGAAGCAATCCCTACATTGTGCTCTTTCACATTTCAAACTTGTACGGTATTATAATTCCTCTGCTTATATTATACAGTACATTTATTAATTAATAAAACTAAATTTCATTTATAATAAATCACCTACTGAGAAATTACTATTTCTTCCATCGCTGAAGCTGGCTCTACATTATGGTCTTTCATATTTTAAATGTGGACGAATTTATAATTCCTCTGCCTTCATTATACAGTACTAGCAGAGATACTCGACGTTGCTCGTGACTTAAAATATGCGCAAATTCTAAATACATTCATATTGCTTTTCAAAATATTTCCATGAAATTAGTAAATTTAATTCCTCGACAAAAAATGAAAATTTGTTCTCGCTATACAAAATTATCTACCCAGGATAATCTTAAAAAAAATGTCCTGGTTCCTGTTGTAAACTAATGTACAGATGTGTTTGTTAGACCAGAAACAGATCTCACATTTGATGAGACACTTTTATGTGAAATTTATGGTGGTCAAAACGGCGAACAAAGCTTGTAGACTGGCTGGCACCGAATTTTATCACGACGTGAACCTAAAGGTCAGAAGACCATAAATTTAGGGGGCCATGACAGAGCGGCTGCTTACGAGATGTGGAATGGTGCAATTGGGTAAAGGTGTAACCAATAAGCGCCAAATGGAAGAAAAGGAGGTGTTACCCCCCCCCCCCACACACACACACACACACACACCACCACCACCGAGGTAACCACAGCCTGTGACCCGAGAATGAGATCAGACAACTATGAAATTTTGACTTAAGTGCATACCAACAGACAACTATCACGATTTTGACTTAAGAGCAGACCAGAACAGACAGATATGGAATTTTGACTTAAATGCATACCAGCAGAGAATAAACAAGATGTTGACTTAAGAACACGACTAGAGAAGAATGAAAAACCTAACGGACTTGTAGAGTGTCCCGTAGAGGTTCCAAAATAATGGAGATATATCAATGTGTGAGTGCAATCAGAGTACGAGGAGGAGCCACACACCAAAGAGTTATGGTCAGTACTTTTAACTGATGCAAGCATTTGAGATATGATCAAAGCCGAAGACGAATTGGAAGGTATGTTCTCAATAACAATCACAGGTCATAGACACGATAGGAATTTTAATAGTTCTGGTCGCATATGTCCCCTCCGCTGCAATAATTAATGAAAATAAATGTTGTTAATAAATGTTTTATTGTTTAAGTTTAAATGGTGTGATCAATTTAGCATTTTATTAATTAATTATTCCTTTATAGGGCTCACACGAAAGGTAAAATAATTGGAGGGTTTATAGCGGCACAACAAGCAATGTACGATTAAATACTAAATCCACTATATGAGAATTAACGGCCATGTCAATATCTTAAATGAATTTTATATTTAAAACTTTAACTTTAGCTTCCTTTATCATTCAGTTGCCACATTTTTGCAGCGGAGGGGACATATGCGACCAGAATTATTAAAATTACTATCGTGTCTATGACCTGTGATTGTTATTGAGCACATACCTTCCAATTCGTCTTGGGTTTGATCATATCTCAAATGCTTGCATCAGTTAAAAGTACTGGCCATAATTCTTTGGTGTGTGTCTCTTCCTCGTACTCTGATTGCACTCAAACATTGATATATCTCCATTATATTGGAACTTCTACGGGATACTCTACAAGTCTGTTAGGTTTTTCTATCTTCTCTAGTCGTGCTCTTAAGTCAACATCTTGATTATTCTCTGCTGGTATGCTCTTAAGTCAAAATTCCATATCTGTCTGTTCTGGTCTGCTCTTAAGTCAAAATTCCATAGTTGTCTGATCTCGTTCTCGGGTCACAGGTTGTGGTTCCCTCGGTGGTGGTGGTAGTGGTGGTGGGGGGAGGGGTAACTCCTCCTTTTCTTCCATTTGGCTCTTATTGATTACTCCTTTACCCAATTGCACCATTCCACATCTCGTAAGCAGCCGCTCTGTCATGGCCCCCTAAATTTATGGTCTTCTGACCTTTAGGTTCACGTCGTGATAAAACTCGGTGCCAGCCAGTCTACAAGATTTGTTTGCCAGTCTACAAGATTTGGTCACCATAAATTTCACATAAAAGTGTCTCATAAAATGTGAGATCTATTTCTGGTCTCAGAGTGTTTGGTAAACATACCTTAAAATCAAGAAGAATTTGTAGCAAAAGTTATTCCCATACTATTTTTCTCTGTAGCAAAAGCCAAACCATTTAAAGTATTCGGGAAAGATCTGATGTGGGCAGCGCATGACTTTCCCTGCAGACCCAAATTCATTTCCTCTTTATTTCATTAATAATTCATTAAATTGAGTTTAATGACATTAAATAACACGCATAGTTAATTAAGGTATAACTGAATTTACACTTTTAATTCAGCTTTCGTTTTCATTTGGGAACTGGATTTCGAAGGAAGCAAAAATGTAAAAATCTAAAATATCTCGAGAATGGTTAGTCCTAGAGTAATGGAGTTGGTCACGCTAAAAATAGTTTTTTCGTGTTCTAGAGGTCTCAATACGTGGGTAGATCCGTCGAAAAACTCGAGTTGCGATTTTTGGTATCATTTCTATACTTTTCTTAAGCATTACTATGTATTGCAGGGAAAGTAAGGAATCTGATGTGGGCAGCACATGACTTTCGCTGCAGGCTCATTCATTTTTTCTTTATTTTTTTAATAATTCGCTAAATTCAGTTTAATTGCACAAAATAAATAAAGTAAATTGCACTAAAAAAATTGTATTATTAATTTGCACTTTTAATTCATTTTTTTTTAAATTTCGTAATTGGATATTTTCTCTAACGGAGACCTAACAAAAATTCGAAAAATATCAAATATCTCGAGAACGGTTAGTCCTAAAGTAATGGAGTTTATCTATTCTTTCCTTGTTAAAATTTATGCATAAAACAAGCATTTAATGGATACATTTGAGCACACATAGTCTTTTTTTTAATTTTGACGATTTTTGCGGACCATTTCTTACAAAAAGGCAGTTTGTTCTTTTCCGAATCGTACCAAAATCTAATCAGCACCAGAGTATCCTACAAGTAACTTATCTACAAAAGTTTGTGAAATTTGGTCAATTAGTATTTCGGTTAGAGTAGGTACATGAGATTTTTGAGGGCCAGTTCGTAAAAAAAGGCGGGTTCTTTTTTTCCGAATCGTACTCAAAACTAATCAGCACCAGAATCACACCCAAGTGACTTTCCAACCAAATTTTATGAAATTCGATTAATTAGTTTTTGAGTTAGAATGAATTCATACATTGCACAGATAGACACACGCACAGACACACATGCAGACGTCAAGCTAAAAATAGTTTTTTCGTATTCCAGAGGTCCCAAAATGTGTAGATCCATAGAAAACTCGAGTTGTGACTTTCTGCATGATTCCAATACTTTCCCTATACATTGTCACGTATTGCAGGTACAGTGAAAGGATGTGTAAGATCCACTGCAGAATGTTTGTAATATTGGATGTTGCGTCAGTCGTTTCTTTCTGATCACAACATGTAAAATTATTTCAAAATACCCAATATACTTATATTTCGCTCAACTGTAACTTAACAAGCATGAATATTGATAGCATAAGCCATAAGCAATATAAACAATATAATCTCTATATTAAGATATTTTAATAATTAATTTATCAATTAGGCATTATTTTCATTAGTAGTTTTTGCAATCTGCACGATATTTTCGTTAATTTGGCACAATTATCAAACATGTCACCAAATGGGTTGTATTTCGCCATATTAATCGCCTTTTATTGTTCACCACTTTTATTTTCTTAGTCTCATACGAAATATCTTCGAAACTATGAAAGATAGATATGGATGATGAGCGGCAAAATATGCATTAGGTAATTTAGCTTCTAAATCCATACATATTTTTAAAAAAATATAATGTGAGCAACACACGACTTTCCTTATATAATGCAATGAATTCACTACTTTTACAGTTAAAAAAAATCTGACGTGGGCTGCGCATGACTTTCTCTGCAGACTTATACTTACGTTCTCTTTATTTTAATTAAATTTAATTCACTTTTATTCATTTTTCGTTCTCATTTGATAACTGGACTTATTTTCAAAGATGGCGTAGAGAAATACGAGAAAACTATAATATCTCGAGAACGGCTAGTCCTAGTGTAATGGGGTTGGTCTTATTCTTTTCTTCGTTAAACATTACGTATTAAACGAGCATTTAATGGATATATTTGAGCATGCAAAAAAAGGCAGGTTATTTTCTCCGAATCGTACCAAAATCTAATCAGCACCAGCGTGCCCCACAAGCGACTTATCTACCAAATTTTGTGCAATTCGGTCCATTAGACTTTTAGCTAGAGTGGATACAAACCTTTGCGGGCCATTTCGCAAAAAAGGCGGGTTCTTTTATCCCGAATCGTACCCAAAACTAATCAGCACCATATTCGCCAACAAGTGACATGCCTACCAAATTTTATGAAATTCGGTCAATTAGTTTTTCAGTTAGAGTGGATACAAAATCTGCACAGACAGACACACAGACACATAGACAGACAGACAGACACACAGACACACACACAGACGTCACGCTAAAAATGGTTTTTTCGAATTCTAGAGGTCTTGAAACGTGTAGATCCGTCGAAAACTCGAGTTGCGATTTTCGACATGATTCCAATACTTTCCCTATACGTTACCATGAATTGCAGGGAAAGTAAAATGTTATTCTTATAGTAGATACTTATATTCATTTCAAAATATTGAATTTTCTTCAGTTAGTCGTCATTTTCATTGATTTAGCGTCATTTTTATCCATTTGGCAAGATTTTTGTTAATTTGGCAACAATTAAAAATGCCGCCAAGTTGGCGACATTCCGCTAAATTCGTCGCCAAAATCTCGCCAAGCGTTATGGACGGAGAAATAAGTTATTCTTACAGCAGATAAATGACTATTGGCGTTCAAGTACAAAAGTATTACTTAAAGTATATTTTTTCATGAATGGAACGAGCTAGTTCCACGTGAAGGATGTCACCAAATTTATCTCATGGTATTACATATGAAAAGTGAACGTGTTTCTCAATAGGAAATATGTTTTGTTATTTATGACTTTTTGATAATTTTTTTGAAAATTGTGCAATATCTCGAGAACGGTTCATGTTAACGTTCTAAAATTTATGTTAATCGTTTTCTAATGAAAAATTACATAATAATGTCTATATTCATAACTTTAGTGGTTTTGATTTTTTGACAATTTTTTCAAAATTTCAATCGAAAATTTAGGGGGGATTCTGAACATTCGATTGCATATAAAAACAATAGGCTTCTAGTGTTTACGGATTGTGATTTTTGTACCAAATTTCGTTCGAATCGGTGCATTCGTTCGTCAGTTACCGTCTCCACAGACTCACTGACACACACACACACACACATAGTTTCACACACACACACAAACAGACATCACCTCAAAAATGTTTGATTCGTGATCAGGGATGCTTAAAACGTGCTCTCCCGTCGAAAACTCGAATTCGAATTTTCGACCCCGTCATAATACTTTCCTTATACATTATGGATATAAGGAAAGTAAAAAGATCTTATAGTTTTCTAGCAATTCTCTTGTCAGGTTAAAGGAGATATAAAATTTGAAGTATGCTTACGTATTTTAAGGTGGGTTTCCCAATGGGGGTGGGGGAAGCTGTGATATTTGAAATGTCACGAGTGTTGCAGTCCAATGAGTTTATTTCGTCCTTGATGAATTAGTAGTTCACAAACACGCTATATATTGCTTTATTTAAAAGTAGTAAGTTAAATAATTTTGAGGATTCTAAAGCTGTTTAATGAATGATGAGGTTTGAACAGTATAAATGGAAATATATAGGCATTTATGTGCGCCAGGCAAGTTTATAAATTAACATGAATCTCAACTCTCGTCACATATATTGTACAAGTTTAACGTGTATACCACCAAGACAGTTAGTAAAATAATTTGATATTTTGGCGTGAAGTCGGCGGTCGGAGTATCTAGAAGAAATCGGGGCGAAAGCTAAAATGGCAAGCAAGCTATAAAGAGTTAGAGCGTCATTTGTAGCGCTTTGAAAACATGAAAATAAAACAAATGAGTCTGAAAACTGAATGAACTTATTGAACTTTTCGGAATTTTACAAAATATTATTCACGGAAAACAATTTCGGCTCCATCAGACTGGAGCCACAGCCGATTTTTTTAATATTAGCATTCACTATGGGGATGCTGGCATTGAATAAAACGCCAAGGTATTTTAGTGCGTCAAAAAGTTAATTAACTCTATTAAACCTTTTTCAGAGATACATCAATAAAACTCCAATACAGAAAAAGTAATAATGCTTCTTTGCAGGAATAGAAAATCAAAATACATAAGGCAAGTATAAAAAAACTGCAAACAGTTAGCCTAAAATATTAAGCTTTTTCGTTCATTAAAGTAAGAGATAATTTGTCATTTATCGGTTTTCTATCGGAAATATTTTCACTGTGTTGCTGCATCACTCGTAAATAGAACCGGGGAGTTTCAAATTCATTTAAAAAAAGAAAGATGTAGTAAAAGTTGCGGAGATGAAAATAAAAAAACATAAATACAGTAAACTATCAAACAATAGAGGTGTGCATAATAGAGATCACTATCAAAATCTAAATATTTGTATTTACTAGAAGTTGATAAAAACAGTCTTTGGTTTGCTGAAAGCTTGGTCCCAAATATGATTTTACATTTGCTTTTACGTGCCGTAATTATCTTGCATAATATTTTAATAATTATTAATATATATATGGTGCACTAGATAAACATCGCATTGCTTCTAAAATTATTTAATTTAACCACCTGCATTGAACTTACATAAACTCTAGAACTAAACTATTGAAGGAATGACATATGTGCTATATTATTTAATAAAAATCGGCCAAGTTAAACATTGATAAAGTTAGTATATGGGATTACAGACTATCAAATATTGCATTAACAACTGATGCAATTCACTTACCGTTATTTACTGTGATTTTCGCTAATCAATTCTGATTTTAATCATATCCGAGTCTAAATATAAGGATGAAAACGGTAGGACATTAATTAATTTCACGGTATTTGTATTAAACAAGCATGCAAATAAGGGACTTCCCCTCTGAATTCTTCGAACGAAATCCTGCAAAATTCTCTTTATTGAGAAAGCAGATTGAATTAGAGTAAGGCTGAAGTTAATTAACTTTATCAAATGCCTTTTATGCATGAAAATATTTATGTTTTCTGTAACATGCCTGAAAATCAATAATGCTCAAAATATTTTGTTTATATTTATATCACAAAAACTAATGTGGGCAGTACACGACTTTCCCTACCCTAACAGCATTTTTTTTACAGTGCCGTTAGATTTGCGTCACACTGTGACTTTGTGCGGAGTACGATCACGTTAAACATGTGGGTCCGTAAGTCCTTCCGAGAGGTTGGTGGTAGGGGAAGGAGGGTACGGTCCCTGTGGATGCCTCCCCCACTGGGTTCCGGTCTAAATTGGGTGGCACTTCCCGGCCGTCCATACAGTTACCTTACACCTTTCTGGTAGGTCGGACGGTCTGGGTCTCAACAACAACAACACTGTGACTTTGGGACGTCACAGGACGAAGCAGTACGTCTCAGCAATGTTATATTGAGGTCACAGCGAAGTCAATTTTGTCATTTTTATGGTCGTTTGTGACGTCTCATATTAACTTGTTTGTGACATCACATTGTAATTGCCATTGTAATGTCGTCACATTGTTACGTGTTAATTAAATTCTGGAAACGTCACAGAAAATACTCACAATGAAGTTACAAAGTTACTAATACGTAACGTCGCATAGAAGTCACAAATATGATGTTACATTGTGACCCAGATGTCACATGGCTACAACGTTATTGTCACACATGTGACGATCTTTGCTGTGAGGGTACATACTTAAATTCACCTTCCCTTTATCTCCTTAATAATTCATTAGATTGAATTGTAGTGCACAAAATAACACTGAATTTGCACTTTTAATTTAAGTTCCGTTTTTAATTGTTACCTGGACATATTTTCAAAGGTGGCTTAGCAAAAATTAAAATATTTCGAGAACGGTTAATCCCAGAGTAATGGGGTTGTTCTTATTATTTTTATCGTCAATAAGCACGTATACAACTAGCATTTAATTGATACATTTGAACATACGTAGTCTTATTTTAGATATTGACGATTTTTATTTGATATGTCATAAAAAAAGAAGCAGGTTCTATTTTCGCAAATCGCACCAAAATCTAATCAGCACCAAGGTCACCCACAAGTGACTTATCTATAAAATTATGAAAAATAGGGTCAAATAGTGAGTTAGAGTGGATATACACATTGCACAGAAAGACACGCAGACAGACACACAGAAAGACACACAGAAAGACGCACAGACGCGCACACAGACGTGACGTTAAAATAGTTTTTTCGTGTTCTAGAGGTCCCCAAACGTGTAGACCGGTCGAAAACTCGAGTTGCGATTTTCGACACGATTCAAATATGTACCTCCCCTATACATTACCATGTATTGTGGGGAAAGTAAAAATGATGATGTGTAAAACACTGAAGATTACATGCAGATTCAATTTTTTTTTATCGCGGAAAATAAATGTGATCGTTCTTAAAACTTGATCGCATGGAAAATTAATAGACTTATTGTGGTTAAGGTTAAATGAAGCAACAACATAACAAAATTAAAAAATAAAATAAAATAAATATATAAAATAATAAACATAAAAATTATAAAAATAAAATAAAAATCCATCTGGAAAACAAGAAATAAAATAACAGCATAAAAAATAGTCCAGAAAATACTAGTTTCTGTCATGAATTATTACACTCTGTTTAGAAAAGTATAATTTCTAATACGGCAAACGTGGCTCGTGGTTTAATCTTATAACAATGATTTCTCTCGCTTCTGGTTAAAGAATAATTTTAAATTCATTTCAATGCAATTCTATTTTCTGTGTTTCGTTCCTTACTAGAGGGTTTAGCATAGTTATATAAAACCCTAAAATCAACACATTTCAAGTGGATAAATTAAAAAAAATTCTGTAGCGGAAAGTCATCTGCTGCTCACGTGATATGTCTGTATTTGGAGGTATACATTTACTAATAACGGTTCAGAAAATGAGGTTGTAAAGGTGTAGGAATGAACATGCAGGCATCTTTTGATAATAAAAGTTTATTTTTAAATTGTAGAAATCATAAAATAAACTCCATTCACGTAATTTACAAATAATAAATCAGAATGTACATGGTCCAACCCTTCTACCATCGTCCACATTTACACACACCACGCTCCAACTCGTACCGACATCTCGCTATCTCTCTCGTGATTCGCACCCCGCCTTTTTAGAACCTGGTTGCCAGCTCCCTCTACCGTCCGCAATCTTCGCGACTGCTACCTACATTTAGATCCTTCTTCCTCCGGGGAAGACACTACTTGGAAAATAAGAAGTAGAGAACTGAAATTGCTAATCCTTACAAGGTTGTTCTAAAACTTGCCGGGACAACCTGCATATGAACATCTAGCGCAATAACAAGATGTCAGTAGTACAGCGCACACCTTGCAGCTAACAGTATGCACGGACCATGGTGAACTAGAACGTAGCAAGTGCGAAACTGATCCATAGATGTATAGCGGAAGCTCACAAGGCAGTATAAATGCATTGATTTGGAAATGTCTTTAGCTCAACGCTATGATATTGGCCTACCGCGATTTGTCGGCGTGATCCATCCCCGGCGCTGTCAAGTTGTTGATTTCGCATTCATGCTGCAAATGCTGTTATTTGAAATGGGTGCGCAATCCTAACTTCGATAATGTCCCTCCAATAAGGGGATTCAATAAGTGTGAAAAAAAATTTTTCATTCTGTCAGAAAGAGGCATACGATCGTCTTAATAGAGGTTTACTTTATCTGTTAATCGGATTGTGTCTACTTAAGATATTACTATAAAAACAGTTAATGTAAATTTTGAACGTTAGTACCAATTAACATTTTTGTTCCCATTTGTTATCTGTTTTGAATTCGTTGGGGCAAATCCTTAAAGGAAACATTTCTCTGCAAATCAGTGTGACTGGCAATAAAAAAAGTACATTATATTGTGATATAAAAACACGTTTAGTCAAATAAAATTTTACAGAAAGTGTTTATATTTCTGCTTTCAATCATCCCCTCTATCTCTTTCTCTCTTTCTCTTTGTGTGTGTGTGTGTCTCTCTCCTTCGCGCTCTCTCTTTTGCTCTCTCTCTTCCGCTCTCTCTCTTTCGCTCTCTCTCTTTCGCTCTCTCTCCTTCGCTCTCTCTCTTTTGCTCTCTTCCTGTCTCTTGCTTTCTCTGTCTGTTTCGCACTCTCCTTTCCGCGCTGTTTCATTCTCTCTCTATCTCTCTCTTGCTTTCTCCATCTCTCTATTCCTCTCTCCCTCTCGCTCCATCTCTTTTTCTCACCCTCTATCTCGTTCGCTCTCTCTCTGTCTCTTGCTTTCTCTGTCTCTTTTGCACTCTTTTTTCCTTAATGACTCATTCTCTCTCTCTTTCTCCCTCTCTCTATTCCTATCTCTATATATATTTTTCTCTTTCTCCATCTCTTTCGCGCGCTATCTCTTTCATTCTCACCCTCCTTCGCCCCCTCTCTGTCTCTTTAGCACTCTCTTTCGCGCTGTCTCGTGCTATCTATCTTTTTCTCTTTCGCTTTCTCTCTCTCTATCCCACTATTTCTCGCTCTGCATCTCTTTCGCTTACTCTCTTTCTCTTTCGCGCGCTGTCTTTCTCTCTCTGTCATTTTCACATTATTTCACTCTCACTTTTCTTCTGTTTGTCTTTGTTTCTTTCCCTCCGTTTCCTTTGCACCCTCTAAATTTGCCTTTTGCGCACTCTCTCTCTTTCTTTCTGATTCACTCTATCTGTCTCTTTAGTCCGTTCGTTGTCTGTTTTGCTCTGTCTCTTTCGCGCTCTCTGTCTCTTTCGCCCTGTCTGCATCTTTCTCTCTCACTCTCTCTCTCTGTTTCTCTCTCTCACTTTCTCTCGATGATACGAGATGACAAGAGATGATACGAGTTGGTCAGAGGAGCGTGGCGTTTGTGGATGCCTACGATGGTAGAAACAGTGGATCATGTACCTCCTGATTTATTATTTGAAAATTACGTTAGAGTTAATTTTATTATTACAACAGTTTAATAATAAACTTGTTGCTTTTATCAAAAGATGCCTGCGTGTTCATTTCCACACCTTTACACAGTCACTAAATGAAAACGAAATTTAACATAAAACAGTGAATTCGGTGTCATTTTAAATAAGCATCCATACTGCTTTGTGCAGTTTAACCTACTGCAATTTAATTTTTTGTGCAATTTTATTTAATGAATTATGAACGATACTATGGTAAAATTAATTTTTATTTGTAGTGGCATGTGCTGCCCACATCATGATTATGAACGATTGAATTATGAAAGAAACTTGGGTAAAATTAATTTTTGTCTGTAGGGAAAGATATGTGCTGCTCACATCATATTTTTATCGTTTGTGTACATGTATATGCAAAAGATACGTTTTTTCCATACTAAATAGAGAACGCTCTACAGCTTTGTCATTGAAAATGTTAGTCTACCTTGCTTCGCTGTTAGGAAAGACATTCCAAATTCTTTAATTCGCCGCTATAAGCGCTCCAAACCGTCTCAAACGATAGCGCAGAGTCGCTTTCCTCATTTTTTTTTTTTTTTAAGTTCTGGAACACTTTAATAGAAAATTAAAGGGATGCATAAGGGCTTGTGATGTATAGAACATATTTGACTGTGAAAAAAGTAAAATCATATTATGTAGAGAAAGTCACATACTGCCCCCATTGTTTTAATTTCTTAGTTATGATAATTAATATGGCGAAAGTAGTACTGAACAATAAAGATTACAAACGTATAAAAATGCGAAGCAGAGGTCAAATATAATCGCATCATTTTACTTAAATACATTGTCATTTAATTCTCTTATGAAGCCCATTTCTCATTATTTTAACAGTGAAGTCAACGTCCTATTCACAAAGGCATTTCGAAAAATAAAAAAAAAATCAAATTTCTATTCTGACCTCAATCTCTCAGCCATCTAAAACATAAAATAAATCTCTAAATCTCTACATTTTATTCAGTTTCTCCAAGAAATTTTCTTTTTCATGCTGTTTCCAAGTCCTGTTACAGAAACCGTTTATTCACATTTTTAGTCTTATTAAATCTTTTATTTTGTTGCAAAATGTGCTTTTGGGTCGTCATTTCCTTGCATAGAATTTAGAAACATATTTTCATAAATCATTGTTTGTAAGGAAGTTTTTATAAATATCTACTTATTGTGGATTCTTACTTTCCCTGCATAGTACTGTATAGGGAAAGTATTGGAATTGTGTTGAAAATCGTAACTCGAGTTTTCGACGGATCTACACTTTCTAGGATCTCTAGAATACGAAAAGACTATATTAACGTGACATCTGTGTGTGTATGTGTCTATTTAACTCTGTATATATATATGTGTGTGTGTGTGTGTGTGTGTGTGTGTATGTGTGTGTGTGTGTGTGTGTGTGAGTCTGTGTGTTTGTCTGTGTGTGTGGAAACCCCAGGCCGTCCGACTCACCCTGAGGACTTGAGTAACAATTTGGACGACCGTGTCTGTGTGTGTGTGTGTGCGCGCGCAATGTATGTATTCACTCTAACTCAAAAACTAATTGACCAAATTCCATAAACATTTATAGATAAGTCGTTTGTGGATGACCCTGGTGCTAATTACATTTTGATATAATTCGTGACAAAAGAACATGCATTTTTTTTTGCAAAATTGTCCGCAAAAATCGTATATATCCACTCTAGCTAAAAGAACCAATTATCCAACTTTCACAAATATTTTTAGGTAAATCACTTGTGGATTACCAAGGTGCCAATTAGATTTTGGTACGATTCGCTGATAACAGAACTTGTATTTTTTGCGAAATGGCCCGCATAAATCATTAAAATCTAAACGTCCATGACTATGTCTACTCAAATGTATCAATTAAAACTTTTATACCTAACTTTTGACTACGAAAAGAATAAAATCAACATCATTACTCTAAGACAACCAATTCTCGAAATAGTTGAGTTTTTCATATTTTTGCTACGTCACCCTTACAAAATAGGTCCCTTTGCTAAATGAAAACTAAAATTGAATTAAGAGTGCAAATTCGTTGTCATTTCAAATAAGTATGCATTCTATCTTATGCCATTAAGTTCAATTTAATTAATTTTCAAAGAAATAAAGAGAAAATGAATTTGAGTCTGTAGGGAAAGTCATGTGTTGCACACTTCAGATTTTTTTTGTCGTTGATGTTATTACTTATATTATATATATTAGTTTTAAATACTAGATGTCTGTGGGTGTATCTGTTTCTGCAATGTACGTATCTACTCTAACTCAAACCCTAATTGATAATATTTTCAAGGTAAGTCACCTGTGTGTAACCCTTGTGCTGATTAGATTAGGGAGAAAAGTACCTGCCTCTTTTTGGACATGGCCCACAAATACCGCATGTATCCACTCTAACTATAAAACTAATCTACCCAATTTCACGAAATTTGGTAAATAAGTTAGTTGTGGGTTATCTTGGTGCTAATTAGATTATGGTAAGAATCAGAAAAAAAGAATCTGCTTCTTACTTTCCTTATATGCGTAATGTATAAGGAAAGTATTGTGACGGGGTCGAAAATTCGAATTCGAGTTTTCGACGGGAGAGCACGTATCAAGCATCCCTGATCACGAATCGAACATTTTTGAAGTGATGTCTGTCTGTGTGTGTGCGTGTGGTGACGATAACTGACGAACGAATGGAGCGATTCGAACAAAATTTGGTACAAAAATCACAATCCATGAATACTAGAAGCCTATTGTTTTTATACGCAATCGTATGTTCATAATCGCCCTAAATTTTCGAGTGAAATTTTGAAAAAATCTTCAAAAAATCAAAACCTTTAATAAAGTTACGCAAATAGACATTTCTTATCTAATTCTTCCTTAGAAAACGATTGACATAAACTTTAGAACGCTAACATAAATCGTTCTTGAGATATTGCACATTTTGAAAATAAATTTATCAAAAAATCCCATAAATTAAAAAATTATATATTAACTGTTGAGAAACAGGTACAGTTTTCATATGTAATATCATGCGATACATTGGATGACATCATTCTCGTGGATCTAGCTCGTTCCATTCATGAGAAAAGATACTTTGAGTAATACTTTTGTTTTTGAACGCCAATAGTTATTTATCTGCTATAGGAATAACTTATTTCTCCATCCATAACGCATGTCGAGATTTTGGCGCCAAATTTGGCGGAATATCGCCAACTTGGCGACTTTTTGACTTTTTTAAGCCAAATTAACGAAAATCTCGCCAAATGGATAAAAATGACATTAAATCAATGAAAAGGACGACTCATTGACGAAAATTCAATATCGGGGAAAGAATATAAATATCTACTATAAGAAATAACCTATTTTTTATTGTAAAAGTAGTAAATTCATTGCATTATATAAGGAAAGTTATGTGTTGCCCACATCAGATTTTTTTTAACTGTAAAAGTAGTAAATTCATTGTAGTATATAAGGAAAGTCATGTGCTGCCCACATCATATTTTTTTTTACGAAATGGCCCACAAAAATCGTCAACATCTGAAATAATTGATTACGTATGTTTAAATGTATCAATTAAGTGCTGTTTTATACGTCAATTTTTACAATAAAAAGAATAAGAGAGACCAACGCCATTACTTTGGGGCACACCGTTCTCGAGATGTTTAAGTTTTTTCGCCTTTTTGCTACGCCAGTTCTGAAAATATGTCCAGCTAACGAATAAAAGCCAACATTGAATTAAAAGTGCAAATTCAGTGTTATTTTGCGAAAGAAAATTAAATTTAATGAATAATTAAAGAAGTAAAGAGAAGATGAATTTAAGTTTGTAGGGTAAGTCATGTGTTGCCCACATCAGATTTTTTATTGTGTTTAAAATGTGAACTTAAATTTATGTTTCCTCTGGTTGAAACCAATGGGCAGCTTTTACGGAGTCCCTAGTCCGGACGACTTTAATCTCTGGTATGTGATCAATGTATGCACTCGTGTATTTTTTATTAAATATATATTAAAAGTTATTAAAAGTTTTGGTTGTTAAAGGGATTTCACGTAAGTTGCATAATCTTTTGAATTTTGTATTCAGAATATAATGTAAATTTTACATTTAAATCTTGGGTATACTATGTTACGGTATCCAGCATAGCGTAAAAATGCATTTCTTGTTCTTTATAGTTAACTAGAAAATGTATCAGACGTTGCCGGAGAGTTGAAGCAGGGATAAATTGAATTTATTAATGTAACAACAACAGCAAAAAAAAAAAAAAATCAAAAACAGTAAAAATAGCCGTAAATAAAAGTAAATTTTGTTAAATAACAGTGAAAATAGTAAGTAACGGGCGCGATATGACCTTATCCCCAGATAAGGATTCCGATTCAGCGCGACTAAGCAAAAATAAATAAATAAAAGATTTAAAAGGAGGTTGTTTCGCTTTTGAAGGGTGAAAACGCGCAGGATTTATGCGCATGCTCAGTCGCGTTCCTATGACCGAAGAAGGTGGAAACGTTGATACGGGAATCGATCGCAGGGGAGAAAAAATTTAAGCAGTTCTCTGGCTTAAAAAATTATAATTTATGAACGAATGGTTTCAGGAACTGTTTTTTTTATCTGGTTCATTATGTAATATTAAAGAAGCCATTGTTAAATTATAAACTTTGGATTGTTGGTCAATTTTCATATCGCTATATAAATATTAGGGACGTTTTAAATACACGAAAAGTGTATATATATATTTTTAATTCACGAAAAATCGTCTATTAACCGTGCGGATTCTGTTCAAATTTTGTTTTGAAAGGGAAGTTTTCGATCTTTCCGATGGTGTCGTGAAATAACATTAAATAACAAACATATAATTTGAATTAAAAAATTATAACGCCAAGGTGCACCTTCACGGATTCTTAAACATCTGAGTACCAAATTTTACTACCGTACAGTGCTTACATTTCCTGCTACAGACTGCATAGACGCACACACACAAACACAGACAGACAGACCTTTATTATGTAAGAAGATAAATAAAGTTGTGAACGTGTAATATTCTCTCACTGGCGTCCCCCGTCTTGTCTTTCGTCTGTATGGCAGACCAAATGGTGCCATCCATGTGTTTTCTCCAGAAGACAATGGTAAGTGCATTTTTGGCCTGACGTCACTCTATTGTTGCTAGAATTTCGAGTCAGAAGAAGGGTTGCCTGATTTGACGATTTATCGCAAATTTGGCGATTTCCGGAATGTTCAGGAAACTTCAAGAAATAATGAGAAGAAGGTTGCCTGATTTGACGATTTATCGCAAATTTGGCGATTTCCGGAATGTTCAGGAAACTTCAAGAAATAATGAGAAGAAGGTTGCCTGATTTGACGATTTATCGCAAATTTGGCGATTTCCGGAATGTTCAGGAAACTTCAAGAAATAATCTAGATCTAGAAGATATTAGATAATTTTGGAAATTTATACAGAGAGATTTCCAGAAGTTTCTATAGAGAGACTATTAAAAGGACTCATCACTCCGTTGGAATTCAGTTGACGAGTTGACAATATACGAGCTACAGTGCTGTGACTTTAGGCAATATTTTGAGAATTGTAGCGGTTGTTTTGTGAAATTATTTTCGCCGGTATTTTGGGAATATTATCGCTTATTCTGTGAAATTAGTGGAACATTTAAGTGTTGTTTGATTGTATATTGCTCCTGTTTTCTTTGTGCTTTTGCGGAGACAGTTTTATGTTTATTTATTAATGTTGTAATGTTGGACAATGGCATCAGACGTAAGTTACGCCAGTTTGCACAACACTTTGACCCAAAAGGTCAATTAGGTAGATCAATTAGTCCCGTAAACCTAAGAGGCTAGAGTGTAGCTACTAGATTGGCTAAAAACGTTGACCAATAGGAATGACGTCTGGTCGCATTGCCCCAAGGTCGGCCAATCAGAGTCAAAGAGTAATTACTCAGGCAAAAGGATGGCAACCGAAGGGCGCTAAAAAGGATATGCACGATTTCGACCAGATATTCGCAGATTAGACAACAGAATTACATAGCAACATATATATTCGCAGAGATGCAGTAGAGAAGTATTCCGCTACATATAGCCACTGAAATTAGAGGAGAAATTCAGCAGAATGCCGTGATGATTCCCTAAGAGCGTGTTCCACAGAGATTCCACAAAGAGTCCACAAAAAATGTCCTGATTTAGACTTAAATGAGAAGATGCAGTATTGAAGGTATGTGCCCATTAATTATTGTAGCAGGTCATAGAACATCTTGGGAAGAATAACTTACTGGTCTTACATGTCCGATCTCACATGTCCTCTCCCCTTCGCAATAATATGATAATTATTATAATCAATTTAATAATTAAACAAATGTTGTTAATACATAATGTTATTTTTAAAGTTAGAAATGGTGCACTTAATTGAGTAGCTTTATGTTAATAATTATTCTATTACAGGAACTCGCACAGAAGATTAATGTGGTGGGTTTTAATAGCGGCACAACGCAATGGGTTTCACGATTTACGATATTTGGCCATGTTTAAGAGATATTTAAATTAGAGTATTCTTTGCATTATTTTTCCAAGTTTTGTGCACTAGAGTCACATAAGAATTTTATCGGTTATTGCTTTATTTTGCTTTACTTGAAACCATTGTTGGTTTCTCTGTAACAAATATTTGTTTAATTTTAATTCATCTGTGGCGAGAAGCAGGTGACGTTAATTGGATTATTGAATTTACCAACGTTCGAATTGAGCCAATATTGAAAGAAATTCCAGCGACATTTTTTGTTTCGATCTACTTTTAGAGAAAGCCATTCGAAACGATTTTTTCAGATATTTTATTTAATAAAGTTTTTCCTAAATCTTGTAAATTGAATTTGTTACTGTTTATCTAGTGAATGCCATACGGTTTGGATTTTTTTTTTCATCTTCCAGAAAACATTTAATGTTACAGTATATAAGTATTGGAGAGGGTTAAAAATTCGAATTCCATTGATCGACAGACTCGCACGATTGAAGCAACACTTAACTAGTTGAAGGCCCAGACCACACGACCAACCCAGGGGTTTATGGTAACAAGTTGTGTGGCCGGAACACTTAACTAGTATCGAACGATTATTGAAGTAATGTTCTTGAGTATGAGTGTGTTTGAAAGTGAATGGTAAAATTAAGGGGATGAAAATTGATATAATTATTATATGTAGATTCTATAACAATTTGCACAAAATACTATAAGAATTTTTATTTTAAGGATACTAGACTCACAGGGGCAAATATATTTAATAGTTATAAAAATATACATTGGAATGGCTAAAATACAGCTATTTAACTGATGCAACTATTATAAATAATAAAGTAAAAAATCAGACAACTTCAAATCTACTTCACTTTATTATAAATAATAACGTGAAAAATCAAACTACTTCAAATTGCCTTAAAATCTATTTCAAGAGCGGGGGAAAAAAAACCTATCTGGCGTAAGTCACGCTTCTTGTCAACTCGACTAGAAGCCCGACTTCTAGTCGTGTTGCGCCAGTGCCGGAACTCATTTGCCCACCTAACGTAGGTTCTGTTTTTTTTTTTTTTTTTTTTTGGTCTGTAAAACCAGTTGACTAGTTAATATATATGCTGTATTTTAAGTTTATTAAGTTTTGCCTCATCATGTTATTATTATTACAGCAGTTTTTGATCGATTGACGATAAGAAGGTAAATTGTCTTGTAGACTATCTCCAGTTTCTGAATATCCTTCTTTTTATTATTCTTATTATTCAATTAAAAGTCAGATCTCGGGAATTTGTGAACATTTCTGCAGATTAAATGATACTAATAATTTTTCTGTTAGCGAATTTTGTAAAATGTTTAATAAGTGTTTTTGATCTTGATATATTTTTGTTTTCTTTTCGTATTCTCAATGGCCTAGGCATATGAACTCGAATTCAAAAAAGAATGGCCTATACAAATTTTGCTGTCATAAACCGTTGCATCTTACTTAAAGTGGGCATTTTCAGCACTTTTTGGCTTTTCTCATTTAGCTTCTTTTACGTTATACTAGATGGCGCTACAATATCAATCTCATTGTGTTTGCCATTTAGTTGAAGCCAAGTGATTTAACTCACTCCATTGTTTACACTGAAGATGGAAATCTAAGAATTTCCGAAACAATCGTCGGCATTGCATTCTGCATTCATTTCAAGTATTCGTGAACTGAAATCGAACGTTTTTGAGGGGATGTCTATTTGTGTGTGTCTCTGTTAGTCTGTAGAAGCGATATATCACGAAAGAATGGAACGTCTCGAACATGAATTGGCAAGATTATTACGATCCATGAGTGTCCTATTGATTTCAAACACGATCGAACGTTTGAAAGACCCTCAAATCTTAGAGAGAATTTCTAGAAATTCATAAAAAATGAGATATTTCAATAATGCTAAATAAATAATCATTTAATACGCAGTTTTGTTATAAAATGAATGAAACAAACTTTAGAACTCTGGCTTGAGCCGTTCTCGAGATATTGTACGATTCTTAAATAAATGTATCTAGCATATTATATAAAATTGAACAGTAGATATGTAACACTTGGCGTCAAATATGTGATATAATGAAATACTAAGCCATAAATTTGGAAAACATTGGCAACTGGTTTAGTGAAATATTGCAACTTGGCAACTTTTCGAAAATGATGCCAAATTGACGAAAATGTTGCCACATTGGCGGAAGTTATGAAAATAACTCCAAATTGATGACTTAATGGAACGCAATTGTGATAATAGAGATAAAATTATAGCGAGCGTCAAATATATAATGCAATGCAACACTAAGTGATAAATTTGCAACATTGGCAACTAATTTCGTGAAATATTGCCAACTTAGTACCTTTTAAAAAATGATGCCAAGTTGACAAAAAAGTTGCCATATTGGCGGAAGTTACGAAAATGACTCTGAAGATATGAAAATGACGTTGAAGTTACGAAAATGACTCTGAAGTTATGAAAATGACGTCAAATTGATGAATTAATAGTGAGCATTTTTTATATAACGGACTATACAGGGTGTCCCAAAGATATTGAAAATAATTCTTTAACTGATGAAGATAAGTGGGCAATGTAAATTTCAAAAATGTTGAAAGTAAGGTAGGAAATAAGACTACGTTACTCAAGTAGTCCTCCCATTCATTTTCAAAAAGTTCCACTTTTTAAATTTTTATACGACCCCATTAGACTAATTCGGTCAATCAGAAAATTTTTATTATTAATGCAACAAGATCATAAAAAACTCGCATATCTGTATCTTTAAAATTGAACGAGTTATATTTAAGTGCAAATTGAACATTGTGAATGGGGATCCTATATCAAATTAGAAATTTGTGACATATTACAAAAAAGATAAAACTCGATGATAATGCATAAGATACATAACCGCGTAGTGAGTACCACTGCTTTATATGATCCCTGTCTGTGTAATGTTTTATTTAGATGCATTTGTGATAAAAAAATTTGACACATATTAACGTATTTCTGATCTAAACAATGTCCATCGTCAATGTGTTTATGATCCCTATTTTCAATGATGAAACACCCTTTCACATGGTACGGAAAATTAGCATAAATCAGGTTTTTACCTCTATCATAATTCAATTGATTTTAAAGATGCAGATATGCGGTTTTTTTAATGATCTTGTTGCATTAAAAATAAAAATTTTCGGATTGACCCAATTTGTCTAAGGGAGTCGTATAAATATTTAAAAAGTAAAACTTTTTGAAAATGAATGGGAGGACTATTTCATCAAAGTAGTCTTATTTTCTATCTAACTTTCAACATTTTTGCAATTTACTTTGCCCACTTATCTCCAACAGGTAAAGAATTAAGCGCATTTCAATCTTTTTGGAACACCATGTATTGCTTAATTCACGCTAGCGAAAATTGTTCCAATTGTCAAGTTATATCTGAGAGAAACATGAATTAATTAAACACTTCAAAATACTTTTATATATTGTCATCCAAAAATGGGCCATGGACCCTGTAAGTCATTACTTCGCATGGAAAGAAGTAAAGTAATTGCATCAGGTAGGAAAAGTCATGTGACACACACGTCAGGTATTTTATGTTGTTTTTTAGATAAGGATTTATAGTTTGCAAAGCCCACTTCAAAGATAAGAGCTTGCAATATCGTCCCAGTAGCTCAAGGGTAGGCATCGGCTGGCCAGTCGGAAGACCCAGTGTTAATTCGTCTTTGGGGCAGCAAGGTTCTTGACAATGGCGCCCGAACGAATTAACCCTGCAGGTGAGTGCAAAGATGTCGGAGATCTGAAAGTAACCCCAATATGACTAGCACTGATTCTGGAATATGGAGCGCCGATTTCAAAGAGAGAGTACAACGACTACGCAGGATACTGACCTGGGTAAAAATAGTTCTATCAGGAGACTAACCCTAGGTAAAAAAAAATAACATGAGGTGGCCAGTCGGATTATCAGTTTCACGCTAATCTGGCATTAGAAGGAGGAGAATGCAGCGTCCACTCAAAGATAAGAACTTGCAATACCTTCCCAATAGTTCAACGGTAGAGCAATGGCTGGCCAGTTCGGAGATCCAGGGTTCGATTCCCGGTTGTGGTAGAACGGTTCTTTACAAATTGAAACGCAAAAATTTAACTAAACTCTGTTTACTTTTTTGTCCAATACTTTAATTTTACATATATTATGCATTATTGAAAACGCAAAAATATATAATATGAACTGTGTTGTATACAAATCTTTTGTTTACCTAATGTACTCGTTTAATGCATTTTATTATACAAATTTTTAACACTATAACATTTAACTTAACAGAAACATTATAGTTCTTGTTTTATGACGGGTGTTATTTAAAGTACCTAAACAATACAAAGTCTTTAATGTTGGCATTTATCAAAACGTCGCCTGAAGATAGCATCTGCCATACCATCAACACAATTCCCGAGGCAAAATGTTGGCGTAAATATAAAAGATCTGCACGCCGAACTCATTGCTATAAATCAAATAACCTGTCAAATATTAGTCAAATAAAAGTACAAAGTAGTAAATGAATATAATGTACTATATTTATATTAAATCATGTTATGTTTTATTGACGTTGAAAATATCTTTATCATATTTTAAGTATGTAACGTTCAAAGATAATTTCTTAAATTGCGACAAATTGTTTATTTAAATAATATAATATTTAACTATTGAACTTTATTACATAGATCTTCAAGTGCAGAGAAATTTATTTGAAGATATTTCGTATTCATTAGTGTCTCCTAACAGGCAACGATTATTAGTTGTTCGATTGTGTTTCAGTATCTTAAAACTTGTATTTTATTTTGATAATACATTTGAAATATAGTTTTATTTTCAAAACAATTATATCTAAATAGACATAATTATATCAGAATGTAATCTGCGGTGAATAAAAATGGGATTTAAATATTACATTATGTAATGACTTTCTTTACAATTGCTAAACATAGCCTCAAATAACAAAGTTAATTTAAGTTGTTGCGCAGTATTCCTGAAATTCAAAAGGATTAATATACATAAATACCTTCATTTATACAGATGAAGAGACATAATTGGGCAAATAAATATTTATTAAAATATTCTTTATGTTAAACTTGTTCAATATTAACTTTATCATTATTTTATTTTTACGAAATTATCAGTTACCAAAATTCTTGTTACAGGTAATTTTACTTAGAGACGACGAATGTGATACAGTGCCCTATTACTGACTTAAAATCAGTTTCATGAATTTTCTCAAATATATTTTTTTATTTATAAATGACCCAGGTCTTTCCTTGTTCTCATTGGTTTTCCGTGATTCGTTTTCCCATTGGCTCCAGTCATGTGGGTGAAGCTTATGCCAAGCTTCATTGGAGAATCTCTTATAGCCCCTGCGGTTTTGCTTGCGTCCATGAAACCCACGAGCCATGAGATCATAATTAAATTTTTGGACATAAATGACTGGCCGCCCCATCATAAAATCTGGCGTCTTCGCGTCTGGAGCTTGGTGCCATATTGTCACTTTTGCATACTCTAGAGCCTGCACAGTAAATGAATTTGGTGGGTTATTTGCGCGGCCATGTTTATCAATTGTAGAAAATTTATACTTAAATTAATATTTAACTCTCAATTTATTCACCACGCAATCTATACATAATTATTCAATATTGGAGTTCAATTTCTTTATTTATTCTTTACTTACGTAGAATTTCAGTAAAAATGTGGTGTAAGGAGATTTAACTGGACTTTCTATTATATGGTTATTTCCTGTTATTAAAAATACTCTAAGTGAACGGTAAAATTTTGTGCAATACATGTTTCTATGCTTTCAAAATGTTTAATTACATTTTAATATGACACAAACTTTTATTATCTTAAATCATTTCAATGTCTTTATTACAGAAGAAAAGTTTATATTTCGTACGTACAACACAAATTGCTGCTGATGTAAAATCTAAGAACCACCTTTAAAGCAGCATCCAACATAAAATTAATAATCTCGACCAGTTTTGAAGGCACGAAAAGTCTTCTTTGTCAGCAGAAAAAAGGCTCAACCTTCACTTGTTAGAACAAAATCGGAGACTGATATTTGTTCAGCAAACGTGACTAAACCAGGGAAAGGGCTTTTCCCACGGCCAGATAAAAAAATCTGATGTGGGCAGCACATGACTTTCCCTGCAGATTTATATTCACGTTCTCTTTATTTTAATTAAATTTAATTCCCTTTTAATTCAATTTTCGTTCTCATTTGATAACTGGGCTTATTTTCAAAGGTGGCCTAGATAAAATACGAAAAACTGAAATATCTCGAGAACGGCTAGTCCTAGTGTAATGGGGTTGGTCGTATTCTTTTCTTCGTTAAAAATTATGTATTAAACAAACATTTAATAGATATATTTGAGCACCTGTAGTTTTTATTATAGATTTTTGAGGGCCATTTTGCAAAAAAAGAAAGTTGTTTGTTTCCGAATCGTACCAAAATCTAATCAGCATCAGAGTGTCCCACAAGTGTCTTATTTACCGAATTTTGTGAAATTCGGTCCATGAGTTTTTCAGCTAGAGTGGATAACAGCTTTTGCGGACCATTTTGTAAAAAAAAGGCGGGTTCTTTTATCCCGAGTCGTACCCAAAACTAATCAACACCAGATTCGCCCACAAGTAACTTATCTACCAAATTTTATGAAATTTGGTCGATTAGTTGAATTAGAGTGGATATATGCAAATTTTGCGGACCATGTCGTAAAAAATGCAGGTTCTTTTCCAACTCGTATGTAATCAGCACCGGAGTGAACCACAAGTGACTTATCTGCCAAATTTTGTAAAATTTGATCAATTAGTTTTTCAGTTAGAGTGGATATAGGCAAGTTCTGCGGGCCATTTCGCAAACAAAGGCGGGTTGTTTTATCCCGAATCGTGCCTAAAATTAATCAGTACCAGGGTCACACCCAAGTGACTAACCTACCAAATTTTATGAAATTCGCTCAATTAGCTTCTGAGTTAGAGTGGTTACATACATTGCACAGACAGACAGGCAGACACACACACACAGACGTCACGCTAAAAATAGGTTTTTCTTATTTCAAAGGTCTCAAACCTGTAGATCCGTCGAAAACTCGAGTTGCGATTTTCGACATGATTCTAAAACTTTCCCTATGCATTACCATGTATTGCAGGGAAAGTAAAAAGACAAAAAAAAATAAAAAAAATTAAGATCATGATTAGAGTTCCAAGAATGATCAGCTATTGAATATTTAGTTACTTTTTGTTCAGAAACATGGCTCATGTGTTCCTTAAAACGAAATTGTTTTGTTTGGTCAACATAACCCAAACTGCATTCGCATGGAATATTTTATTTTTTTATTTCTAAATAATGCAAGCTGCAGGACAAAGTCCCAGTAACAGCGTGCAGGATAAAATATAATACAAAATATACAGATTAAAGTATAATAAAATATATTAAAATATGAAATATTTACAACACATGATTTTTGAAAACCATTTCCGATGAATAAAAAACATCAAGATTAACGTGGAAGGTGTATAATTTACACAAATGACTTATCGCACAATCACAATCAATATTCGTACTAAAATTATTTTCCGCAAATAAATTGATGCTGCTGATACAATTCTTGGGAACATGAAACCCGATCCTACCCAAGATAGGGGAAGAATCAATTATGTTATTGAACAGATTATTGAAGAATTAAAATAAAATAAAATCCCTTCTGATCCGTAAGCTTTTAAGATTAAACATATCACGAAGAAAAAGTAGCAGATAAGACATAACAATATATACCAGTTTTCTTATAATGCAGATATCTCAAGAATTTATTTTGAATAATCGATCTTATTTGCATGAATAAAATGAAAAGGCCTCCACAACACAGCCGCAGACTCAAGCTCAGATCTGACCAAGGCATTACAGAGAACAATGATGGTATCCTCATTAGTAAAATCCTGAGTAATTTTCTTAATGTAACCGAGTTTCCTATAGGATTTAGTACAAATATCAGAAATATGAGGAGACTAGGAAAATTCAGACGTATAAATAACATCAAGATCAGTAACAGAGAGCTTTCTAGCCAAAACAGAGTTGCCAATGCCATAAGAAAATAAAATACACACTTTTCTACCAGTAAAATACACAACACTACAGTTTCCGAGAGGTTGGTGGTTGAGGAAGTACGGTCCCTGTGAATGCCTTCCCTACTGGGTTCCGGTCTAAATTGGATGGCACTTCTCGGCCGTCCAAACGGTTACCTTACTCCTTTCTGGTAGGCCGGACGGTCTGGGTCTCAACAACACTGCAGTTACTAATATTTGAGATGAAGACGGTTACTGCTACACCAATTAAAAATCTGATGTGGACAGTACATGACTTTCCCTGCAGATTCATATTGACGTCCTCTTTATTTCTTCAATAATTCATTAAATTGAGTTTCATTGCACAAAATAACGCTCGTCGTTATTTTAAATTTGGCGTCCAGGGACAACAGTGCCTGCAAAGGGGGATCGAACTGTTTGAGATAGGGTATGCCAAATACCTGTCTTTCTGAGAGGTTCTTCGTTTGGGATTGAAGCTGTCCCATCCGTAAGCAAAAGGTTAAACCTTTTTGTTCGGCGTTCACTTTTCGTTTTGACATTTTACGTCTCATAGTATCATAATACTTGTTTCTTGTTCCATGCGGTCTTCCCTTTCCTCTCTTTACATTGTCCGAATCCTCTTGTTCCTGTTTCAGTCACGTTTACTTTTCTAGCATTAGTTCCCGATCTTGCTTTCAGAAGAGAACTTTGCTGTTCTTGTTTGTCTTGATGAATAATGGTAATTCCAGGCTTCAAAATCTGTGGACACTATTTATTTTTATTGTATTTTGCTTTTAACTATTTTATTTTAATTTTATTACAGTTGCCGCAGTTTGAGTTGTTTTTTTATATTTCACCCTTACATCTTTGTTTAAACAAAAGTTTACTCAAAATACCTTAATTGTTTTTTAAATAAATACCTTTCAAGAGTAAATGGAAGGAATACACCATTATTATGATTGGGAATACATCAATTTTATTGGAATAAATTAAGAATTGCTATGAATTTTGAGTGGTTTTCTTCTCGACGGTACATTAATTTTTATGGCTTTATAAATAGCTGCAGTGCTTTAATAATGATAATGAACTTTTTATAGAAGAGGTTATCATCATCATAATAAAATTCACAAAATACAAATGTCTTGAGTTAATTTTGAATTATCATATTTTGCGGAAGTGTTATTTTATTGTTATTTCCATCTAGATTTTGAGCAAAAATCAAAGAAAAAAAATTTGACGTGGGCAGCACCTAACTTTCTCCATAGACCCAATTTTATTTTATCTTTAATAATTCATTAAATTGAGTTTGAATGCTCCAAATAACACGCATCATGGTTTGATTTTATACTGAATTTGCACTTTTAATTCAAGTTTCGTTTTCATTTGCTAACTGAACGTATTTTCAAAGGCGGCCTTGCAAAAAGGCGAATAAACTAAATTATTTTGATAACCGCTAGTCTTAAAGTAATGGCAATGATCTTATTATTTTTATTGTCAAAAATTACGTAATAAATAAATTATTGATACACATAGTCTCTTCATTTAGATTTTGATGATTTTTTTGGCCATTTCGAAAAAAAAAAAAAATCTGATGTGGACAGCACATGACTTTCCCTGCAGACTTATTTATATCCACGTTCTCCTTATTTTAATTAAATTTAATTCACTTTTAATCCAATTTTCGTTCTTATTTGGTAACTGGACTCATTTTCAAAGGTAGTGTAGAGAAAAAACGAATAAACTAAGATATCTCGAGAATGGCTAGTCCTAGTGTAATGCGGTTGGTCTTATTCTTTTCTTCGTTAAAAATTACGCATAAAACAAGCATTTAATGGATATATTTAAGCATACGCAGTTTCTTTATTTTAGAGTTTGTCGGTTTTCACAGGTCATTTAAAAAAAAAAAGGTTGTTCTTTTCAGAATCATACCAAAATATAATCAGCACCAGAGAATCCTACAAGTAATGTATCTACCAAATTTTTTGAAATTCGGTCCATTAGTTTTTCAGCTAGAGGGGATATAAACTTTTGCGAGCCATTTTGCAAAAAAGGCGGTTTCTTTTATCCCAAATCGTACCCAGAACTAATCAGCACCAGTTTCGCCCACAAGTGACTTACCTACCAAATTTTATGAAATTTGGTCCATTAGTTTTTTAGTTACAGTGGATACAAAATCTGCACGGACAGACACACACACAGACGTCACGCTAAAAATGGTTTTTTCGTATTCTAGAGGTCTCGAAACGTGTAGATCTGTCGAAAACTCGAGTTGCGATTTTCGGCATGATTCCAATACTTTCCCTATACATTACCATGTATTGCAGGGAAAGTAAAAAAACGGCAGATTATTTTGAACTCAATCATACAAAAATCTAATCAGCACCAGTGTAACACGCAATTGCCTTACCTACCAAATATTGTGAAATTTGATTAATTAAATATTTAGGTAAAGTGGATACATATGATTTTTGAGGACCATTTTGCAAAAAGTGGCAAGTTTTCTTCTATCCCGAACCGTACCTAAGTAAGTCTAATCAGCACCAGGAAAATCCACAGGTGACTTACTTATAATTTTTTTTTAATTTGGTATATTGGTTTTTGAGTTAGAGTGAATTACACATATATACACACACAAACATGCGTCACGTTATAAATGATCTTACCGAAATGTAATCAGCACCAGGTTAACCAACAAGTGACTTATCTATAAAATGTTATGAAAATTGGGCAATAACTTTTTGAGTTTGAATTTCATTTCGATAAAGTCATTTTTACGGCAGTTATCGTGTGAACGGACAGACAGACAGACAGAATGAACAAAGTCATAAACACTTTTCAACAATGTTGTAAAGTACTAAAAATGAATTTGAGTCTGCAGGGAAAGTAATGTGTGGTACTCTGTATCCTCTGGAATTATGGGTGTACTTTCAGGATGCAAGAATGGGTCCAAATTTCTGGATATCTAACAAGTTTATTTACAAATACAACGTAAATAAGAACAGTAAATAGCTTGATAACTATATCACAGGAACACTACACAACTGTCATGCACAGTAAAGCAGCAATTAAATGCTTCACTCATTGCATCAAACAGCAGAGACAATCCTCAAACATTGACGTCGAGTCATTTTATGTACTCTCCGTAGAAACTTCTAAAGGGAACTGGTATTTCCAAGAATATTCATTAAATCGAGAAAGTTCTCGCACTTTCAAAATATCTCCAAATTGGTGATATATTACCAAAACTGGCATTCATGTCACAGGCGTTTACATATGGCAGCCCTACATTGACGTAATGGGAAAAGCTGCCTGTAAAGATGATTTCCCTTTTTGGTTTTCAAAAGAGACTCCTGTGAATGCATTTTACATATCCGTAACAATACGTATATGAATTATATAATCACGTACAACGTATTCCTTCAAATTTTGACCACATGCACCCGTGCAACTAATTATTGATTAACCTAATGTGAATAAAGATTTATAAAATTATATATTTACGAGAACATCCATAACGGGACATGACATTAAATGCATTTTCTGGCACAAATAAATGCGAGATATTCTGTGTTCTGCATTTCCAACTTGAACTGAAAGTGCAATCTTCTCCAAGGATTCAAGCTCTATTGAACGTCTCTTCGACCAAACTGGAAAACTCCTGAGAATGACATTTCTTTAAAGTTTCTTTAAACTTGAAAATGCTTGTTCAGAAACCATTTTTCTTTATCTTTTTTACATTTACCATTTTGGTGAAACACATTAATGTGAATAAACATATATAAACAAGAAAGATCAATCATGCTTAAAGCATTGATTATGAAACACTTTCCAACTTCAATGCAATTTTATTTAAACATGTCTAAAATGCAATACATTCCTCGGTAATATTTTAAAACTTATCACAATACTACATTAATTTATTATATTTAAAAACTTAAACCTTCATCGAAAAAAATGAACTTCATTAAAATAACGTCATTGAATTATAAATTCCCTAGTTTAAACATTTCTAAAATGCGATACATTCCTCGGAAATATTTTCAAAACTATCATAATACTAAGATAATTTATTATATTTGAAAACTTCATCGAAAACAACTGAAATTCATTCAAATGACGTTATAGAAAAAATTACACGCCTGGATCTCTCTATAAAAACAGCATTTTATTCATAATATTTTCCCATTCATGTCATTCATCAGAATACTATAATAATTTATTTTATTTAAAAATTAAGACCATGGAGCTACACGTAATTAAACTCTATGCGTAAAACTTCATCGAATAAAATCGTCCTCCCTGTTTGTAAAATCAGTGAATATTTGATTCATATCAGCTATGCAAACTCCATGAACTAAATGATTTTGTGTTAAAGAAAGACAGCTATTCTAATACAACTCATTCTACACATTTTGCTGTTTACATTTTACATAGGTGAAAAATAGGCTTCGTTGTAGAAATAATCAAATTTGGATGAACATTTAAACTCAAATATATTGTAATTGCGTTGTTTCAGTGTGTAGATGCACAGCATTTGTGCAAAAATAAAGTGATTTTAGGACGGATACAACACTCAATATGATTTAAAAAGAACTTTAAAAATCACGATTTTGAGGCAAGATGGATGCCATATATCATTTTGAAGTGGGTCACGTGATATTTTCATATCATGGTCACGTGAACGCTTCATATAAGGGGTGTTATTATTATTTTAATTTTTATTTTAAAAACTACTGAATATATTTCGCTAAATTTTTTTTATATATTTTATGGAACAATTTGAATATTACCTAAAATTTTCGAAGCAATTTGTGAATTTTAAATCCGCTTAAAAAATGTTTGAAAAATTAGGTCCCATAGGGCTCAATGTATTTCATTTTTTCAACCCGGGTTCAATCCAAAACTAATTGGGTGATATTATTGATTTATATTCCCATAGGTCCTAGAGACCGTCTGAACAACATACTAAAATTTCATTTTGAAAAAGTCATTTTTACGACTGTTATCGTGAGTACGAATAGACAGACAGAATGAACAAAGTCATAAACACTTTTCAACTTTGTTGTAAAGTGTTAAAATATATTTACGAGGAGTTAGAAAAACATCCATCAGGAGAAATGACATTAAATGCATTTTTGGCACAAATAAAAGAAACGCGAGAAATTATGTTTTGCATTTCCCACTTGAAATTAAAGTGCAATTTTCTCCAAGGTTTCTAGCTCTATTGAACGTCTCTTCGACCAAACTAGAAAAACTCCTGAGAATGACAGTTGTTTAAAGTTTCTTTAAACTGTTCGAAGCTTGTTCCGAAAAAAAAAATTTATCTTTTTTTTTTACATTTTTCATTTTCTGAGACAAATATATTTATGTGAATAAACTTTCATAAAAAAATATATTTACGAGTTAGAAAAACATCCATAACAAGAAACGACATTAAATGCATTTTTAGCACAAATAAAAGATATGCGAAATATTCTGTGTTTTGCATTTCCCACTTGAACTTAAAGTGCAATCTTCTCCAAGGATTCAAGCTCAATTTAACGTCGCTTCGACCAAACTAGCAAACTCCTGAGAATGACATTTCTTTAAAGTTTCTTTAAACTGATCGTTGCTTAATGTTCCGAAAGCAGTTTCTTTCTCTTATCTTAACATTTGCCATTTTGTTGAGACTATTATATTTACTAAATGGAGGGGTTTGTCAGAATGCTTAAAAAAGTTTGATATATTCAACACACAACTTTTACTTGAGATTAACAAATTGTGATTTTATAGGTAACCAATAACACAAGATAGAGCTAGACCTCCCTAAAAAATGTTGTTGTTGCTACATGTTTATATGAACACACTCCAACTGCGTATTTTGCAGGATTATTTAGAAATATAGTTTTCTTTGTGAAAAAGTCAAATTTCTAATATCTCGAGAACCACTCTTGATAACTATACTCCACTCTTGATAACTATACTCCACTCTTGATAACTATACTCCTTGATAACTATACTCATTTGAAAAAATTGCAGCACCATGAATGAATCATCAGAACTGAATGAAAATTATTCCACAAACGACCTGTATTAATACAGATGAAAGATTAAATTTACAAAGCCAAAAAACAATATTATATGTCGAAAATCAGTTTTCGGTGATACCACCATGCGCTGAAATAAGTGCTTCTATAGAGGTGGCATCGAATCAAACGAATTTTGAACATATACCTGAGGAAGAGTATTCCAGATTGCTTCTATCTAAACCCAAATTTCAGCTGTATTATCTACGGGACGAACGTCACGAGCGAGACGTCGACCGACGAAATCCCAGACATGTCCATTGGGCGACATATTCGGCAGGATAAGGAAAAATCTATATCAGTTGTGCTGAAAAGATGTCTTGAACATTCCTAGCAACATGCGGATAGTTATTTTTCTGTTGGAAAACAGCTCCAGGAATGCGTTGAAGAAGGGTACGACATCGGGCTCCAAAACTTCTCTAATGTACCCGGTTGCTGTTAAGGATACCCACAATTCCCACAGCCCAGATCTCTCAAGTTACCCAATGGTGCCCCAGATCATCACGCTTGGCGTTCATCTAGTATGATGTTGGATAACACACTCCGGAAGGTGACGTTCACCTCATTAGCGTTTAATGAAGATGCCGCCATCACTGTACCCCAAATTAAAACGAGACTCATGTGAAAAGATACCTTGTTGCCAATTGGCACTCCAGTGTCAATGTTGATAATCTCATTTTAGCCGCAGGCGTCGATGATTTTGCGTCAGGGGAATACTGTAGAAAATAATTCTTGCGCGCAGTCCAAGGTGCAGCAGACGCCGACGAATTTTTGGAGCAGGCAATGACACATCTGTAGCAGTGCTCCAACATTTTGCCTACTGTCGAGAAAAATCATTGCGATTCATCACTGCCATGCGGATGAGGTTCCGTACTAACGTAACATTTTGGCCTCCACTGTCGGATTTGCGACTCATCCGTTTCTCTTCAGTCCACTGTTTTCACACTCGCTCCACGTCGCATTACGATCCATATGAGTTGCTATTTCACGATAAGAACCCCCCCCCCCCCCGCCCTTCACAAAGTTCGATCATTAGCCTCTTTCCAAACTCCTCAACTTGTTGGTATTGCGCCTTCTGATGTCGTAGAGGCATGGTGACTTCTCATGAAACGTTTACCGCTGACAGCTAACCATAGACTATTTTCAACGTCCCCTTACTGATCTCTATTTATGCCTCTAAAACTGCATTTCAGACGGCGTTGCTCAAGCGACGCATGCGCGGTGGCTCTGAAATCTCAATCATTTGCATATCACATCCTTATTTGCTTTTGCTGCAATTTTCACCTCAATAGCGGGATTCCTTCATAATGTTGCAATTTTTGCAAACATGAGTTTATTAAAAATTAGTGTTATTTTATTTTTAATTAAAATATTTTCAAAGTTATTCAGTCATTATGTCATTTAATAATAATCGAAATGGAGTTTTTTCTGTATTAGACCAAATGTCTGCATATCACAAGTAGAGTTTGGTTATCGTTAGTTGAGTCACTTACTTCAAAACGGACTACATATAAAATATATTTTTATGAAACAAATCGTAGCGTATTTAATTTTGTATATTTGTTTTCCAATTTTCGAATAAAATGTTCACAACATTAGAGGTGCACCGCTTGTTTTGATGATAAATATGTTTCTTATATTATTTCCCAATTTCTTTCATATATTGCTTCTCTATGTTCAAAGCATAAGGTACATGAAAAGTATTATCACGAGAGTGAAAATTTGAATTCGAATTTTTAACGGAATAGCACGTTTATAGCGTCCATAAACACGAATCGAACGTTTTTGATGCGATGCATGTGTGTGAGTGCGATTGAACGCAATATCTCACGAACGAATGTAGTGCTTAGAACGATATTTGGTATAAATATTGCAATCAGGGAATACGGGGAGACTATTGAATGTAAACAGGACCGAATGTTCATAAGACCTGTAAATTTTTGAATGGATTTTTGAAAAGAATTATTAAAATATATGAATCTTTAATAATGCTAAATAAATTATCAATTGTTATGTAAATCTTGTTAGAAAACGAATGATACAAAATTTAGGAAGCTATCATGAACCGTTCTCAGGATACTTAACGTTTTTCTAAAAAATGCATCAAACATTTTGTATAAAATTAAACAAAGTATTAACTATTGTGATGTATGTTCACTTTTCATGCAATATTTTGGAACAAATTTGTAAACATCATTTTTGTGGATCTAGTTCGTTACATTTTCTGGAGAAGGTAGTTGCGTAATAGTTTTGTATATTTACGACCAATAATATCACAATAATTTTTATATGTAATAAAAGCTGTTCTCTTTGCCTATGCGTAACGATTGGAAGTAAATTTGGTGAACTTGGTGGAAACTTGGCAACTAATTTTACGAAGTCTTCCTAACTCGGCTATATGTCGTCCCAGATTGGCGAAAATATAGTCAAAATTACAAAACTGACGCCACATTGATGAATTGATTATTTAAATATATAGATATATGGCCTACATTGCATATTGTGGATGGTATGAATATTGGTAATTGCCAGTTTAGAGTTGTGTTAATTGGATGCTTCGAAATAGTTTTTTCTGTGATCTGGAAAAGTTTCCAATAATTCAACGCTCAAAACGATATTCCATGGATATTATACATCACTTTCCACTGTGAAAAAGTTAAATTAATTACTTTATGAAGTGAAATTCATATGCTGTCCGCATCAAACTTTTCATTGACTACAAACTTTGAAACAGTCAATCAAATACCATTTGATTTCCTCAATGTATTTTAGAGATACTAATATTATTTTTCTATGTTGGTTGCGGTATCTTTAGAATTGCACGAGTTAAGAACTAGAAGTAGATATATATATATATATATATATATATATATATATATATACATATACAGTGAACTCTCATTAAGACGGCATCCGTTAAGATGGATTTCTCGTTATTACGTAACAATGCGGATTCCCTGGGTAAGGTCTATGGACATTGTATGTTTTAAAACATCACTTAATACGCATCGTTCATTCATTCAGATGGACATAATTTAGTATCCGAAAGCATATGTTTTGGAAAAGATATTTTTTGAAGAAAATATTTTAATTCAACTGACATTTTTGTCATGAAAAAAAGGTTGTCAATCCAGAGTAAGGTGAGTCTTTTTTTCTTTTGTTTGTGTTTATCTTATGATTGTAAATTTTTCTTAAGTGGATGTTCCAGTCATTGCCATGACACCTTGGGGTGGTATTGATTGGTGACCTGTTCACAGCTATCAATTAATGCATGACTGAAGCGGTATATAGCAAGAGTTGTGAACAATTAAATAAACTCGCAGAAAAATTGGGCAGGACACTGGAGTAGGAGATGATGAGAACAGAAAAGAAAGAAACCACGTGATCTCTATTGGTGATATATTAACTGTTATAGACGATCATTGAGAACCTTACACACACACACAGGAAAACACATTTTTTTCTGCAATGGTCACAGTTTAAAACAAGAAAAGTCCATTGACTTTGAAGAAGAAGGTGAAAATTATCAAAAGAATTGAAAGTGGATCCAAAAAAAGTGATCTGTTCAAAGAGCAAGGACTTAAACGTACTATCGTGAGCTAAATATGCTTAAAACGAAAAAAAATATGGAAATCTTTGAATCTGGAGCTTCCTTGGTTTTACGAAAGAAAATGAGAGTATAAGACTACCCTGAACTGGAAACTGCACTGCTTAAGTGGTTGAAACAATTGTGCTCTGAAAATATCGCAATTAGTGGCCCTTTCTTTAAAGTAAAGGCCTCAGAAACGGCCAAGATAATGGACATTATATCCTTCGCTGCAAGCGAGGGATGGTTGACGTGGTTTGAGTATCGGCACGGTCTAGTGTTTAGAACATTGAACAGTAAAGCCCGGCGATATTCCAGTTAAAGACGTAAAATAATGGAAATAAGTTCTGCCATGCATTATCAATAATTTCGATTCCAGAAATATTTTCAACATTGGTGAAACTGGACTTTTTTATAAGTCTCAGCCATCTCGAAGCTTACACTTTCAAGGAGAAAAGTGCACCGATGGCAGATATTCAAAATTGCGCATCACTGTTCTTGTAGGGGCTCACATGAATAGTTTGTAAAAACTGCTACTTCTGGTCATCAGAAAATCAAGTCTCTTTTAAAGCCACGATGCTTTAAAGGAGTTAAAAGTCTTTCCTCAAAATGTGAAGCCAACTCTAAAGCATGGATGACGATACAATTCTTTGAAAAATGTATAAGGGAATAAGATAGACGTTTTGTTAAAGAAACAATACAAGTGCTGATATTTGTGGATGACTGCAGGACCCAGAAATACCTGAACTGAAATCGGCGAAACCCTAATTCTTTCCTGTCAACTGTACTAGTAGCCTGCAGCCAATGGACCAAGGAATCATAAAGTCGTTAAAAGTGCATTATTGTCGAAAGCTTCTGAGACATTTGATCAATTCAATTGAAAGTTAAAAAGCTCAGATGTCAATGTGCTTCAATCCATGAAGTGGATATTGCTATCCTAGTCTCTAATTTTAGCGACCACATTTTTAAATTGCTTTAAGCATGCAGGATTCGCCAAAGGAGGTGAAACATCGTACGAGATTGGTTACGACCTAGATTTACTTCAGGCATTGTTTCAAGAAGTAATAACTGCAAGATGTGAGGTTTGGCTGAAATAAACGTCAATTGTTTTGCAAGTTTTGATGATGATGTCATAATTGTTATCAAACTAACTGACCAGGATTCCACAAAGGAGGTAAAGCATCGCATGAGATTAGTTACTACCTAGATTTACTTCAGGCATTGCTTCAAGAAGTAATATCTGCAGGATGTGAGGTTCGGCAAAAATAAACGCCAACACTTTTGCAAGTTTTGACGATGATGTCATAATTGTTGACAAATTGACAGACCAGAAATCGGCAAAATAGGTCAACGACGTAACATCGGAAACACCTGGAACATAAAGTGATAGTGAAGAAGAGGAGGCAATCCCTTTACCAAATGTTGGCCCTTGACTGTCCATTTTAATGAGAGTTCACTGTACACAGAGTATCCCAAAAAGATTGAAACGCGCTTTAATTCTTTACCTATTGGCGATAAGTGGGCTTTGAAAATTGCAAAAATGTTGAAAGTAAGGTTGGAAATACGACTACGTTTCTGAATTAGTCTCCCCATTCATTTTCAAAAAGTTACACTTTTTAAATTTTTATACGACCCCCTTAGACAAATTGGGTCAATCAGAAATTTTTTATATTTAATGCAACAAGGTCATTAAAAAACCCGCTAATCTGTATCTTTAAAGTTGAGCGAGTTATATTTAATTGAAAATTGAACATTGTGAATGGAGACCATATATCAAATTGAAATGTAAATTTTTGACGTATCACAAAAAATATAAAACTGGATGATAATACATAGGACCCAACCGCGTAGTGAGTGCCACTGGTTTATTATGATCTCTGTCTGTGTAATGCTTTATTTAGATGCATTTGTGTTAAAATAAATTGACACATATTAACGTATTTTGGATCTAAACAATTTGCATCGTCAATTTGTTTATGATCCTTATTCTCACTGATGAAACAGCCTTTCACATGGTACGGAAAAGTGGCATAAGTCAGATTTTTTCCCATTATCATAATTCAGTTGATTTTAAAAATACAGATATGAGGATTTTTTTAATGATATTGTTGTTATAAAAATAAAAGTTTTCTGATTGACCCAATTTGTCTAAGGGGTCGTATAAAAATTTAAAAAGTGTAACTTTTTGAAAATGAATGGGATGACTATTTCATTAAAGTAGTCTTATTTCCTACCTTACTTTCAACATTTTTGCAATTTACATTGCCCACTTATCTCCAACAGGCCAAGAATTAAAGCTCGTTTCAATCTTTTTGGGACACCCTGTATATATATATATATATATATATATATATATATATATATATATGTGTATGTGTGTGTGTGTGTATTTTTTAAAAGTATTTTCAAAACATTCAGTCATTTTATAACAGTTTGTTTCGTTTTTTATGATTTTTTCATCTTAATTATTAAAGGTAAAATATCTCAAAAGCGGAGCTTATTAATATCTTATTCATGATGGAATTCGCTTTTAAATTAAAAAAAATCCCACATTGAATATATTTTCGTGACATATTTTATGTATATATCTTTTGTATTTCGTTTTACACATTTTTACTTTCCCTACATATGTATAGTATAATGCATGGAGTAAGTATTATGACGGGATCGAACATTCGAATTCAAGTTTTCGAAGGAAGAACACGTTTCAAGGATCGCTGAAATAAATTCGAACGCTTTTGAGATGAAGTGTGTGTGTTTTGAAACATAAAAATTACAAATAAAATACAATTATGTTACAAATAATTTTAATAAGACTTTCGGACATGTACATATAAAACAATGCGACTGAAAATCTTATACTGCAGTTTTAATTATTGGCAACTTAAATTGAAAACCTTAGCCTTGCATTATATATAATGCGCATTTATTTATCTATTTCTGTGGGTATAAAAACATGTCATACATTCAGAATCAGGACAACACATATAAAATATTAAAACATAAATATCAGACAAAATATATTAATGTATGATACAAAAGGACCATTTGCCTTATTCTGTTTAATATGGTATTCAGCAGAGAAAATATCGAAAAAACTTTCGATATTTTTTTACAAATTCTTGAGGGTAAATGACCATGGTCTTCAGTTGATCTATAAAATGATGACATATTTTCTTCTTCTATCATTGCTCATGAAAATACATTATTGATCTAAACTTTTCTTCTCTTTGATCATTATAAATGGCAGTGTGCTATTTTCGTCTTCCTTTTCTTTATTTTGTGTTTTTCTACCGTAAGAGATAAAATCTAAAATCAGGGCACAGCCTTCTTTTGAAATCACCTTATAAGGAAAGGTAACGTCATTTACTATACACTTTAGAAATGTACTTACTACAAATGTATTAGTATGTTGAACACAAGCACTGAGGGCTTAAATATAATTTAACATTGTTGCTTTCCCTATGTAATGTATTGTGAATGTATTGGGACGGGCTCGAAAATTTGAATTCGAGTTTTCGACAGAAGCACACGTTTCCAGCATCCCTGAAATTTCTGTGATGAAGTATGTGTGCGTGTATGTAAGTGTGTCTAAGTATATGTGTGTAAGTATGTGTGTGTTAATGTATGTGTAAGTATATGTGTAAGTATGTATGTGTAAACTTGTCTGCAAGAATGTGCATTTGTCTAAGTATATGTGAGTGTAAGTATGTGTGTGTAAGTGTGTATGTAAGTATGTGTGTAAGTATGTGTGTAAGTATGTATGTGTAAGTTTGTGTGTGTAAGTATGTGTTTGTGTAAGTGCATGTGAAAGTGTGCGTAAGTGTGTGTTGTTGTTGTTGAGACCCAGACCGTTTGACCTACCAGAAAGTTGTACGGTAACTGTTTGGACGACCGGGAAGTGTCACCCAATTTAGACCGGAACCCAGTGGGGGCGGCATCCATAGAGACCGTGCCCTCCTTCCCCTACCACCAACCTATCGGAAGTGTAAGTGTGTGTGTACGTATGTATGTGTAAGTATGTGTTTGTGTAACTGTATGTGAAAGTGTGTGTAAGTGTGGGTATGTTAATGTGTTTGTAAGTATGTACTTGTAAGTATGTGTATATGTAAGTGTGTATGTGTGTGTCTGTGTGCATCTAAGAGCCTGTGGAGACAATATCTCAAGAACGAATAGAACGTTTGGAAAAAATTTGGTACTAAAGCTACAAAAGGTAAATACAAAAGTAAACTTGGCGACTCATTTAGCAAAATATCGTCAACTTGACGATATTTTGCCCCAGATTGACAAAGTTATCGTTAAAACTGAAAAATATGACGTTAATTAATGAAAATGACGTCAAATTGATGAATTAATTATTAAAATATATATGGACTATATTGCTTATTACGGATGCTATCAATATTGATAATTGTCAATTGAGAGTTTCGTGAAATATAAGTTAATTGGGTATTTTAGAATAGTTTTACACGTTGACATTCTGAAAAGCACCAAATGTGCAATATAGCCTTAAGAAACACTTATGTGCAATCACACACGCTTACATCCATATATACATGCATATAATACATATACATATATATATATATATTTATATATTTATATATACATTCATATAATGTCTTTATATACATTGTAAGACAGTATATAAATTCATACAAAAGGACTGATAGTAATAAAATATTTTCTTTTTACAAATTAATTTCATTAATTGGTGTAGTTACAGGCTTATATATTTACCAGACTTTCACAACATGATATCCACTTTTCATTTGCTTACCTTATACAATCTTTTGAAAAAAGAACGAAGCACTATGAAGAAAGTGACTCTTTTTGTTTAAATTAAATATGACTACAGCTCATATACAGGTAATGAAATGTTTACAAAATCAAGGCCACAGGACCCGTCAACGGTTAGCTATTGCACATTGAATTTCAAAATCAGTAATTGGTGAAACCCCCCTTAGCGGCAACGCATGCTTATATACGTCTAGGTAAGGAGTGATAAATTTTCCTAATGTCATCCTGCGATACATTCTGCCAAGCATTCCTCAATTGTTGTTCCAGATCTGCTACATGTCGGGGTGCCCGTATCTGCCAGCCTAGCATGTCCCACATATGCTCGATTTGCAAAAGGTATGATGACCTTGCTGGCCAAGGAACAGTATCAACAGCACGGAGACAATCCACAAACATGCAAACCGTATGTGGCGTGGAATTATCTTGTTGAAAAATGCCCCCAGAAAGACGTTTCATAAAGGGTAATGCAAACGACCTCAAGATTTCATCAACATACTAACATACAAGGGGTAATGACTGTGTGCCTGAGTAAAACAAAGGTGATTGGCACCGCTGACCCTGGCGCCTCCACACACGTACCCGATGCCAGTCTGCTGGCAGACATGATGCTCGACTACGACACCACTCCAAACTACTCTTTCGATGTTGTGGGGTTATGGGCAGACGTCTTAAAGGCCACCGTGAGCATAACCCCACCTAAGGCAAGCGCTGCGGGATGGTGGAAGATACCACAGATCGAACTCGTCTAATTGTTTATAAGGTATTCGGCAAAGTCGTAACAGCATTAATGCTTGTATCTCCACGTAACTGAAACGCCGATAACGAGCAAAGATAAACCGTCCACATTTTTAACCTGTTTTATAGGTTGCTATATATATAATCATTCATTCCTTTAATATAACGATAAAACTAAGAAAATAAGGCCATTTATAAAATTAAGATAAAATTGCAGACTATTTATTATGTAAACAGAGTGCACTTACTTCAGTTATTCCATTAAATGCGAGGACATGTTACCTTCCTCCATTAATGTTTATGAAGGATCTTTATGGTTTTTTAATTTCTCGTCTTCAGTTATTATAAATGATGGTATCCTATATTCATACTTTCCAGACTCTAGAATATATGCGTTCGTTAGATGCTTTCGTCTATACCTAAGACAAGTTTGTTTCTTCGGTAAATAGTTATGGAGGTCGCATAATACTGTTTCATAAGGACTGTACAAAGGTATTTGTGTGAAGAAAAGCTCGTTTTTCACACTTATTGAGTATCTGAATAAAAGTTGAATGTTTGGATCGATAAAATTATGACAAAATAAAACTTTGAAACATTATTTTAAATTTTTGAAGTAATTTGTAACTAGTAATAAAGATTTCAATATTTACTCTATTCAAATATTAGCAGCCGTAACAAGCAAATAGTGTATATATATATTTAATCATTTTAATATACTCACGGGATCATTCGTCACAAAATTTCTGTATTTGCAGAGATCATTATTGCAAAATCCCTGAACAAGCGTTTGCCTCTAATTAAACCTCTGATGCATTTCATGATGAGCAAATTTATACTAAGACCCTCTAGATATCGATTTCGATATATCTCTTCCTGCTTCAGGTTATTTTTCTGTACTGCATTGATTTTTCCTCGATCTTATCTTATAATAACCACTCTTACAGGAATATTTAGAAATAAAAACTTGAAACAGACTGATTTCATGCAACTGACTCTACATCTACAACTGCTTTATTCACAAGATCCAATAAATCGATGTTTGACTTATGTACGACTTTCTACCATTACTGTTAGACCAATCTTTCCCATTGCTTTGTTCCCATTAAAATCCGAATACAGGCTGTTAATTTGCCCGATTATTCGAACTAGTATGAACCGACAGCTAGGATATGGCCAAACTCGATTAACACGGAAGACGGAAGAAGCTTCGTATGCTGTACAGTATGGATGTCCATGGGGAGGGAGAGGGGGCGCTTGCCTCCGCTGGATGTTCAAGGTCATAAAGTTGAGTAAACTAGTCGATGTTGCGCATCTTATCTAAAGTTTGCTCCACTGACTTCAGTGGTTTCCCCACTCTTGGAAAACTTTCTATGGGCGTCCATGCTGTACAGTGCAATTTAGCGCTGTTGGTCATGATAATGTTCCCCTCCCCACTAGAATCTGTCTACCTCATTCCTGCCATTAAAGAAATATGTATAGCAAGGAACCGCACATTTAGTAAATACATATGTAATTGTGTGCTTATATGTTTAGTACAGACTTTTATATTTACCTCGCTGTCAGATGCACCGCCAGTACAGCGAAATACCTAAATGCACGTAGTCGCATTAAACCTTCCGTTTGTGAAATTCTAGAGTTTTTTGCTAGACACATATATATTTATCCTGTTCACTTTCTTGTTTTTCCTCACATACTAAATTTATAACTATTATTGCGAAACATATCCTCTAGAATTGTGTGTAAGCAGAGTACCAAAGCGGGTCCAAGTTTTTGGATAACTTACGTTTATTCATAAGCGTTTATTCATATTTATAGAGTAAACATAAACAGTGTACAATCAAACAGCACTTAAATGCTTCACTCATTTCACAGAAGAAGCTACATTATTCTCAAAATGTTGACGAAAGTCATTTCACAAAACAGTCGCTACTTTTCTCAAAACATTGACAAAAATCGCCGTCCATTCCTCAACTTCCTGCAACGGAGAGGCGAGTCTTTTTTATAGTCTCTCTATAAAAATTTCTGAAAATCTCTATCTTAAATAATAATTGTTCTAGCGAGAAGATTCTGGAACATTCTGGAAGTCGCCCAATGTAGCCAAATTGGCGATAAATGGCCAAATTTGGAAACTCTTCTTCTAAATGGGAACTTCCGTTAACCTGGTCTCACGTCATCCTCAAGTCATGCACTGTATGTCCTTCGCCTGGCCGTAGAGACAGACGAAAGAGGAGGCGCCAAACGGAATATTTCGCGTTCGCAACATTATGTCATAGGTCATCTCTCAAGCTAATCTTCCCGATTTTTGAATATATTGTGCCGTAATATGTTTTGAAACCTGAAAACTTTTTAATCTCTATGAGCGGAATATTATCTTCTTCTTTATCTCCTTTCTCGGTTTCACGACAAACACAAATCTAGACTTCACGAGAGTTGATGTTTCAACTTCATCGTATAAAGGTACAGGTCATTTAAAAAGAAATATAGATAACTCGAATAACACGAAAACTTAGATATCAGGAATTCGGATAACCGGGACTCTATATATTGATTTAAGTTGCCTCATTGTTGGTGATTAAGCTAACGAACAATTTTCGTCATTCCAAAATGGGAAACATACAGGAATTATATAAAGATTAATGTATCCACACAGAAAAACTACCGAACCGCAAATTGTATCTCAAACTCGAGCGAATTATGAAATAATATACATAATTATACAGTATATGGCTGAAAACTAAACATAATTATAAAATGTATGGCTAAAAAATATAAGATTCCCCAAAAATCCATGGAGACTATTTTGAGGATGCTTTGAAATTTTTCGTCCACGCTAATGAAAAATTATTTTTCGACGACTTGTAACTTACGTAGAAAAACCTTGGTTGATATTTGATTAAGGAGCTTTTATAGATTTTGAGCTTCTCTTTCCAAAAATATAGATCGCCTTACTGGGAAAATTGAATTTCGCGAAATAAAGGCCGAAAGTATATTTTCTGAAAGGCTTACGTTAGATAGCGTTCCCTCGCATGTGACGACAATGTGCAAGTACTAAAGCATAGAGAATACAATGGTGAAAGCGGCAATTAGAACCTCGCTGTAAATTACAATGCCATGAATATTCTAACATTTAAATTTTTCTTTTTTTTTACTTTGTATAAACAAAAGCACGAGTCATGATTTAAAATCGATTGATCGCTTGTGTTACATAATTATTGCACGAGTTAAGATGTAATTTTTAAAACTTATTTAAAGAAAACACTGTCACGTGTAAAAATCTGATGAAAGGTAGCAGATGACTTTCCCTACATAATGAAATGGATTTATTTCTTTCACAACGAAAGATTGATGTACTCGCTTTTAATGTTGAATTATACATTAGGTGCTTTACCTGATGATAGCATGTAATGCTCCAAATGTACAATTCCATGCCAAAGTTATGCGATACCTCTTTAATATCGTATTGGGCCTTCTTTATCTCGACGAGGTGCATCAACTCGACGTGCCATGGACTCATCTAGTCGGCGAAACTTTCCAGGAGAAATGTACAGCCATGCTGTCTCGATAGCAGCCCATAATTGCGTGGTTGTGATAGGTGTTGGAATTTCGGCACGGGTGGTTCTTTCCATCATATCCCAGATATGCTTCAAGAGGTTAATGTCTGGCGATCTAGGTAGCCAAATCATGTACTGGAATTTTGCTAAAGGGTCCTCAAACTAATCCCGAGCAATATGAGCCCGGTGGCACGGAGCATTATCATTCTGAAACATCTCATCATCATTGTGGTGCATGAAGACTATAAACGGCTGAAAATGGTTACCAAGCAGCTGAACATAGCAATTTTATGTCCATGACTGGTTCAATTCGAGCAGAAGTCCCTGTCTATACCAAGTAAATATTCCTCACACCATTATGGATCCACCACCAGCTTGCACAGTGCCTTGTTCACAGTTAGGATCCATAGCCTCGTGGGGTTTGCGCCACACCCGAACTCGAACACCAGCTCGTACCAACTGGAAACGTGACTCATGGAACCACGCTACCTTCTTCCAGTCATCTAAGGTAAATTGCATGTGTTCGCGAGCCCAGGTGTTAGTCTGAAGCCGGTGAGTAAAGGCACTTGAGTCCGTCTTCTACTGTTTTATCCCATCAATGCCAAATTTCGCTGCACATACCTCATAGATACGCTTCTAGTGTGTCACTCATTGAATGTGGTAGTCAGTTGACGCAGTGGTGTCATCCGCCTGTTAGCACGGACGCTTCTGCTCAGACGTAGATGGTCTCGAACATGCAGCAGACGTGGCCGTCCACTGCGCTGTCCCTTGTGGGAGGTAATGCCTTCCATGAAGCACGCTCTATACACCTTTGGTACTCTCTATACACCTCGAGCGAGAAATTTTCAAAGTCTCCAACTTCCGAAATGCTCTATCTCATGCGTAGAGCTCCAACTATCATTCCACGTTCAGATGCGGTCAATTCCCGCCGGGTAGCCATTATCACTATGGCGACACTCCTCCAGCGATTTGCATAAATCCACCAGATCAAGTAATTAGCATAAATGGGATGACTAAGACCAGTTCCCGCTTCACTTTATTCAAAAATAATGTTTTTATTCACAAGGAACTTCCCAAGTCAATCCATGTTTTCGTACGGAACGACTTCGTACGACAACCGTTGCAGACCCCATACGATGGACTTTTCCCAGTGTGTACACGGACAGACAAATTTTACACAGTGGACATCCGCGGAAGAAAGAGTAACATCTGCATTGATCGGTTGAAATTCGAATTTCTAACTAAAACCCGCAAAGGACAAAAAAGGAACATCTACACCTGTTTCTGACCCAGCCACACCTTCAATCTCTACCTCTACAGTAACCAGGTATGGAAGACATGTTCATTTCAGATTCCCAGTTCTTTTACGATGAGGGGATGTACTATGGCAATACTCCTCCAGCGATTTGCATAAAGCCACCATATCAAGTAATTAGCATAAATTCGATCAGCACAAAAACTTTCTTTGATCTCCAGAGACTCTGTTTTGATGCGACACATGCGCAACGTCCCGGCCATCCATATTGCTGCTCTATATCTTAGGATGAATCAAACGGCTGGGTTTTCGACATACGCAACGCCTCTGCACTGTCTCATAAAAGCCAGCCCCAGAACAGTCTTATCAGAAAGATGGACATACGTATTCAGATGACTACGTTCACCCGCGTTATGATGGAGCGCCATGCTATAGGTAAATATTTTATAAACATATAACGTTAAGTTCCTGTAAATACACCACTCTTTTATAAATGCTTTTGTAATACTTAAGATATGACATCGCAACTTCGCCATACGTTATTTAACGTTTCACAAGACATTAAAATGTCTAACAGACAACACTGGCAACCATCTCAAGTTTTATACCCTTTTAACGTGATGCCAGCGCCGTTGTAAATGTGCATACTGCTATATGAATTTCGGCACTTGAGTGTACCCAATTAACACATCCGCTAAAATATAACTTGGCAAATATCAAAATTGATAGCATCCGCAAAAAAAAAAATAGTCTATATACTAAAATATTTTAATAAGTAATGCATCACTTTGACAGCATTTTCGCTAACTTAGCGGCATTTCTGTAATTTTGGCGATATTTTAGTCATCTTATCACTATTATACAAAAGTCGCCAAGCTGGCAATATATTGAAAATTAGACGAAGAACAGGTTCTTTTATATATATAAATAAATAACTATTGGCGAATTGTTGGGCATCAAAATACAGAACTATTACACAAGGTATATTCTCTTGCGAATGAACGAGCTAGGCCTACAAGAATGGTGATAAATGTATCTCACATTATTGCACATGAAAAGTGAACATATTTCACCATAATTAATACTTTTTTTTAATTTCATGTAACATGTTCGATGAATTTATTTTAAAAAATTGCAATATATCAAAAACGGTTTATGCTAGCATTAAAAAATTTAACTCATTCGTTTTTTAAAAAAAAATTATATAAGATATTATTATTCATGTAACATTATTAAAAATTCTAATAAGATTTTTAAAGTATCATTAGAGAATTGGGGGGTTGGGGGTGGGGTTTTTCGAACTCTTGATTGCGTTTAAAATGAATAGGTATCCAATTTCCACCAATTTCAAGATTTCTACCTAATTTCAGTCAAAACGCTCCATTGGTTCACAAGATCTACCATTTTACCCTCCCCTATACACATACGCGCATATATTACTTCAAAAATGTTCGATTCTAGTTCCGGAGGGATGGTTGAAACGCTATCTTTCGTTAAAAACCCGAATTCGAATTTTCGACCCCATCACAATACTTTCCCTATATATTATACTATGTATACAGGGTGTCCCAAAAAGATTGAAACGCGAGTTAATTCTTTACCTGTTGGAGATAGGTGGGCAATGTAAATTGCAAAAATGTTGAAAGTAAGGTAGGAACTAGGATTACGTTAATGAAATAATCCTGCCATTAATTTTCAAAAAGTTACACTTTTTTGTATTTTTATACGACCCCCTTAGACAAATTGGGTCAATCAGAAAAATTTTATATTTAATGCAACAAGATCATTAAAAAATCGCATATCTGTATCTTTAAATTAACTGAATTTTGATGAAGGCAAAAAATCTGACTTATGACACTTTTCCGTACCATGTGAAAAGCTGTTTTATTAGTGAAAATAGGGATCATAAACAACTTGATGATGGAAATTGTTTAGATCAAAAATACGTTAATATGTGTCAACATTTTTTATCACAAAAGCATCTATATAAAGCATTGCACAGAGATCATATAAAGCAGTGATATTCACTACGCTGTTGGTTATCCTATGTATTATCATCCACTTTTATCGTATTTGTGATATGCCACGATTTTACATTTCTGATTTGATATAGGTTCCCCATTCACAACGTTTAATTTCCAATTAAATATAACTCGCTCAATTTTAAAGATACAGATATGCGGTTTTTTAATTATCTTGTTGCATTAAAAATGAAAATTTTCTGATTGATCCAATTTGTCTAAGGGAGTCGTATAAAAATTTAAAAAGTGTAACTTTTTGAAAATGAATGGGAGGACTATTTCATTAACGTAGTTTTATTTCCCATCTTACCTTAAACATTTTTGCAATTTACATTGCCCACTTATCTCCAAGAGATAAAAAAGTAAAGCATGTTTCAATCTTTTTGGGACACCCTGTATACGGAAAGTAGTAAACATCTTATATATATCTAATTACTTTTAAGACAAAATGTAAACTATTGAACAATACCAGAATTATTTTATAATCTTTAAAAAAAAAGTGTCTATCGACTTTTGCCGATCTATAAAATGACAACCCATTTTCTTCTACTCTCGATCTATATATAAAAGGTCTTTATGGATCTAGAACTTTCCTCTTTCGATCATTATAAATGATGATAAGCTATTTTCGTTCTTCAACGTTTCACTTTGCGATGCTCCATCGTAAAATGTTGTATCTGAAGCCGTGATGTTCTGATCTTTCTTCAACAGTAATTATAAAGAAAAATGTCATATTTTTTTATATGTTATTTGAATATATACGCTCAAGGATGCAGTTTTGATCTTGAAAGATCTAAATGTGCTCTAGAATTCTTATTAGTACTTAAAGAGTCCTCATCTCAGGATATTTATTCTGAACCTAAAGCGTCATAACTCAAGCGTGATCCTAAAAAAAAAAGCAATTAATGTCTTAACCTCCATGAAAGCACATAAATTTAGAGGCCAAGTCGTTGGCAAAACACAGCAAGTTTTCCAATTATTACAATTAAAATTCATTTATTAACTCTGAAATGGTAATATCCAGACGTAAAGAATTTTAAATTGTGCTGTGCCCACTTTCGCTAATGACATCCAAAGGGATGCAGTTATATCGGTGAGCTGAATAATAGTTGCAGATAACAAGTTTGGCCTCAGCTTACCGGTAATAAAATAGCCGTGTGTACTATTCCGTGATATCACATGCGCAGGTCCAAGTTAAAAAAGTTAAGCCAATTATGCCCAGGATGGTCACCCCCTGTCTATAATCATATCGGCATCGAATTAAATATGCGTGAAGTCACATTGTGACGCACTAGCAAATGGACACTAGCCGATAGATGATTAAAGAGATGATTATCGAGTTTCGGACCAAGGGTAGCAGTATTTCCGAAACTGTGTAGTTTGTGAAATGTGATTAAAGTGTATTGTCAATGGAGAAATGGCAATGTTGCGAATAAGCGACTTGAAAACTGCAGGGTACCATGTGCCATTGATGTGAGAGGTGAATTTCGGCTCCGAAGGTTCGTGAGATCGGATGGCCGAGCTACAATTGAGCATCTCACAGGTCGAATGAGCCAGGGGTCTACCGGAAGTGTATCTCGAACGGTTGTTCAGAGAATCCTGCTGCGTATGGGTCTCCGAAGCAGACGAATGGTCACTGAACCTATGCTATCGAAGGGGCATCTGCAGAAAGGTATTGCATTTGCACAGCAGTATCGTAATTGGACCTCCAGTGATTAGCTTCCGACGAGTTACGTTTTCTGCGTCATCGAATGGATAGAAGTTGACGTATAAGGCATGAAAGATTGGAGAATAAACCCTCTTAAACCATTTCTGGAAGAGCAAGGCGGTGGGGGCAGTGTTATGGTCTGGGGAATGTTTCCGTGACATTCGCTGGGTCCGCTGATACCTGTTGAAAGCACTATGAACCGAATAAACCCATCCTTACAGACCATGTACACCCATACATGCTGATTGTCTTCCCTGCGGCGGATGAGATCTACCAGCACGATAATGCAACGTATCACACAGCGAGAAGAGTCTGAGAGTGGTTGGAGGAGCACTAAGAAGATTTCAAAGTACTCCCCTGCCCCCCAAATTCCCCAGACTTAAACCCAATTGAGCATCTGTGGGACCCCCTGTATCGCGTTGTTAGTTCTATGAATTCTCCGCCACGCACCTTCCAGCAGCTGCCAGATGCACTGCAGTCAGCATGGTTCAACATACCTGTGAACAAACACTTTTCAGCACCTTGTTGAGTCACTCCCAGCCCGTCTAGATGCTATCTGGATGCTATTATTGTAATAGGTGTGTTACATTAAGAACGCCCACTATAGATGGCTTTTGTGAGTATGCGTTTATCTTCTTCAAGGAAAAATACAGGCTTAAATAAAATGATTTTTTATGCATTGCATTTTTGTGGATTTTCAAAACTACATTTGCGTCACTTTCTACACTTTATTTTCTATTTATATACAACCAGAGTAGTATATTTCTTGAAAAAAATTGCTATGAATGCAGTGCTTACATAATTTTTAAAATACTGTATTTTTAAAGAAAATCAAAACTGCCCATTTATTTTATTCGATCTATAAAATGACAACATTTTCCCATATATTTTTGTTTATGAAGGATATTGATCTGAAATTTGCCTTTGTTGGCCATTATAAATGACAGTGTGCTATTTTTATCTTTCGATTTTCATTCAGTGATATGATACCGTCTGAAATTATATCTGAATATATGACATTACAACGTTCTTTTGAAAGTAACTAGAAAAAAAAATTAGGCAAAGTCCTTTAAATATTTTATTCTATGCAGAGGAGTATATGAAAAATCCAAATATCGGTTCAGATGATCATTAAGTGAAATAAATCGTAGTTTTTGATATCGAAAGAAACAGTGCGTAACGAAATTTTTAATGTTTTAAATTTATTTTAATTTCCAAAGTTGTAATTAATATAACAGTTGCAAGGTAAATCAAGTTATTTCTCATATACTGGAGTAGTGCACATGGTATCAAGTCATAACGTAATTCAGGGGAACCGGTTTTGATTCGAGGATAGTGCTTGTAATGAATTTGCAAGCAAATTAACAATGTTTAAGCTCAGTTAAAAATACGTATTTTTATTAAGTAACAGCATCACATTTTCAAACGCATATACTCAAAGCAGGTGTAACGCAACGGAAAAATAACGGAAGAAGACATTCCCATGAAATAAAACTGACAGCCAAAGACTGACAGCCAGAAATAAAATGCAAAAATAGGGAATAATATCACTAGGTTCGGTGTTGCCGAGATTTGACAATTTTATGCTACCCGATTCACGACCAGGAGCAAAATAGATACCGATTAATCCAGGAATGGTACAAGGATTAGCCAAAGGAAATCAATCGCAAGTGGCCAGTTAATTCTGCCCACCAAATTGGAGAATCAAACACCAAATAAATATGGTTGCAAGTGAACGTCAGGAGCTGTTGGACGGAACCAGAGAAAAGCTTTTCCCAAACTGGTAATATTCTGAGAGAAGTTGTAAAGATCCTTACTGCTCCAACCGGGAATCGAAACCTGGATCTCGGAACTGGCCAGCCGACGCTCTACTGTTAAGCTACTGGGAAGAAATTGCAAGCTCTTATCTTTGAAGTGGACTCTGCATTCTCCTCCTTCTAATGTCAGATTGGCGGGCAACTGACAATCTGACTGCTCACCTCCTGCTATTTTACCTCAGGTTAGTCCCCTGATACTATTATTTTTACCCAGGTTAGTATATGCGTGGTCTTTAACCTCTAAATTTGAAACCGGAGCTCAATTCTTCCAGACTCCACTGAATCCGTACTAGTCGTACTAAGGTCACTTTCAGACCTCCAACATTTTTGCACTAACCTACAAGATTAATTTGTTCGGACGCCATTGTAATGAGCCTTGCTGCCTCAACCGGGATTTGGACCCTGGATCTCCGAACTGATGAGCCGGCGCTCTACCGTTGAGCTACTTGGACAAAATTGCAAGCTCTTATCTTTGAAGTGGACTCTGCAAAAGATTTAAAGATGTTTGTGACAAGAGAGTATTTAAGATATTTCACCCAGTCTTCAAAAATATCTTAAGTGGTTGATGAGTTTGTCTTTTTATAGACAGGGACTTTGAACTAACCATTTTCAGAACTGCATAACGAATTAGTGTGCATACTGGAATAATTATGTTTTTCTGATTAATTGAATATCAATGCTATTTCCTAAGATTGTAAATTTAAAATAAATGAATTTGGACATCACGCTAAATTTTTGTTTTCGTATTCTAGAGTGCCTCAAGTCAGTATATATGTCATAGAATTCCAATTTTCGACACTATTAAAAAAATGTCTTTACATTTTCCTGTATGATGGGAAACTTAAAAGTGTTTTATTAAATAATTACAAAATTGCTACACAGAGGTACATTTATGTAAAGCAGAAGCATATAGAAGAAAATCAGAAAATTTTATGATGTTATCTAGAAAGCTGCTATTTGGAAAAATATATGTAAATAAAATTGAAAACCTGTCTGTGTGTGTGTGTGTTTATCTCCTCATCACGGAAGAACGGCTGCACAGAGTTTCATACAGATTTTGAAGGTAGCCTTGGATCAGCCCCACTTAAAATTTAGTCCATGTTTCAAGTTAGGACCAGAGGTTGTCGAAATATTAGTAAAAAACGCACAAGTAAACCTTCCATATAGAAATCGTCATGCAGACGTTATGTTTTACAACCATTTATTTTAAGAAAATAATATCATGTGGCTTAGCAACGGAATTAAATCCAATGTGTTTGTGGCCCAGTGAAAAGGAAGGACTTAACACTGGGATTTTAAATTATTCAATTCTACATAATTGACATGGCCGTAAATTATCGTATACCTGGAATTCATTAAATTTTGCGTTGTGCCGCTGATAACCCTCGAATTTTATCTTTAGCTCGAGTTCTGCAAATGAATATTAATTAACATAATACTACTCCATTAATTGCACATTTTAACTTTAACTATAAATCATTTATTAACAACATATATCACTTAATTACTAAATTACAACAATTATTCCCTTATTCGCTCCGGAGAGAGACAATGTGAGACCATTTGTTCAAAATGCCTAAAATATATTTAAGACCTTCGACAATATTTAATGGGAACATACCTTCACTTTCGGCATTGGCCATAGACCACATTTCTTGCATTACCATATCGTACTGGCCGTAATTGTGCGTGTTTGGCTCCAACTTGTACTGCTAATTTTACTGCAATTGATCAGGCCATTTTTTTGGAATCTCTACGGAACATTCTATAACACTTGCGTAACACTTCTCTACTGCATCTCTCTACTGTGTCGTCTGGTGGAAATACTCGGGACTCGTCATGGCATTCTGATCTCTTGCTTTGGATTTTACCAACTACGTCATCACTTGTTTCATAACTACTAACTCATATTTTTGTAGAAGTTGTGTAATATCATCTCGTGGTTACCGCCTCTTTTTGCCTGAGGTCTGACACACCTATTTGGTTCCTTCCTTTGGTAATCTTCAGGGCGAAGTTACAAGCTTTCTCTCAATTAGTCAACCTTTTACCCAATGTCGTTGCTTCACATTATCCTTAGAGTCCTTCGACCCACCTGTCTTGACGCCCCTAAATTTAGGATTTCTGCTGACCTTTGGGTCAACGTGTTGTAAAAACTGGCGTCAGTTCGTCTGAAGCATTGTTTGCTACTGCAGCAAACCATAAATATTGAACATAAAACTGTCTCATCAAAAACTGCTGTGAGATCTATTTCTAGTGTCACAGTGTTTATACGGCAAACGAATTTTATGATTTTTTTTTCTAGTTAAATAATGTATTATATAAAATAAATTTTATCGAAATTATATTTTCCCCTGGATTATGTCAATTATCCAGGGTATATGTCAATTATCCAGGGTTTAAAGAGTACGCAATTATTGATATTTGCAATTTCCTACTTCTACTGTCTTATATTGGCAAATATTTTTTAAACTCATAAAGTGTAGTACTGGTATATCTTCCAATACTCCGGTATATATTTTAATCTATAAGAATTTAAGTAGTGAGGGTATATCCTGCAATACAATTTTAGCGTTTCCTTTTTGGCATATATTGATTCAATTTCATATTTTGCGTACATGTGTTTACAAACGGGACCAGGGAGATTTATTCTTCAGTTCTGTCTGTGAAGATAGTATTGTGTTACAAGAGCAGAGATTCTTAAACTTCTTTTAGGAGCATTAATTTAAATATTATAAGAAAATGCTTTGAATAACAATGTTATTTAGAATACTATAGGGATCTGTGCATGATTGTGGATTTTAAGTATATATTTTATATTCTGTACGAAGAATGGGTATACTGTTAGTATATATGTTACCGCTAAAGAGCAGAAATCAGTTATTCTACAGATTATCTAGGTAATGTGCGGATTAACTAGAGTGATCCGTTAAAGTGCCGAAAATTGTTTCATTTCTCAAATTACCTAGGAAATCTGCAAATTACCTACTAGGCACTCGTTAAAGTAAAAATAAGATCTTTGCTGGAACAACAGCAACGTTTCTAAAGAATCATTTTACTCATCCATTCGGTGTTTGCTTGCATACTAGGATCTAAATTTATCTGCTTTAAAAAAAATTACGACACAAATTCACACGCTAACAGGCAGAAACAAATTTGAAAACAGAATTAGCTATGCTACGCACTGGTAGCCGACGCAAATTATGAGAAATCAAAACAACTGGCGTCGACAAGACGCTGGCGAAACCAAACTGAAAGTGGAGGGGGAGGAGTAGGGGAAGGAAATGAAAGAAACAAACTTTTGAACTTTAACGGTACGGAAGCCGTTAATGTGCACATTACCTAGGTAAAATGAGGAAAAATCTTTATTCTGCACGTTCACTTAACAAATCAGTTAATCTGCAGATTAGCTAGGTAATGTGCACATTAACGGCTTTCGAGCTTTAGCTATAACATATACATAAATTCTACCCACATATGATACTAAAGCAAAAATTGTACGATCAATGAAGCTCATTGGGTGAAGATACTGGTTACGCAGATAAGGCTATTATTTAGCAGTAGTGCTACTTAAGCAAGGAGATAGGAGGTCATAAGATATAGAGTTCTGCTCAGTGGTTCTAAGAATCGTAGCAAATCAGATTTTTGATAGACATCGCTTCTGTGTTTGATTATTTATTGTTTTGTTCCCGCATGTCAAATGAAAATAAAAACCTGAAAGAGTGGGGAAATTAAATTTTGAATAGAATTCAGTAGCTTTGCCTAAAAAAATCAAGAATATAATTTTGGACTCTTGAATAGAAATGGAATTTGAATTGGAAAAATAATTAACGGTATTTTAATTAAAATATGTCACTGGAATGATTTTAAATATAAATATAGCGAGAATGAGTAATGGTCATCTTGGCAGTGCAGTGGTATGATCCTCGGGTCAAAGCTTGGTAGGCCAGTATTATAGCGTTGAGCTAAAGACGTCTCCAGCTCAAGGCAATTATTACTACCTTACGAGTGTTCGCTACAAACTGGAGTGTGGCTCTACTCGACATACTGACACAAGAATACATTTTTAATGACATTTTTTTTTATATTTTACAAGAATTTTTTTTTAATCACCATTGTAGGTCCAAGTGATTACAAATATAACGGGTTACCTTTTACTTTAAAGAGCTTGAAAAAAATCTTCCGATCGATACCATACTTGACAATGTACCACCCGAGAGGAGACAACTTTCCCCCTAGGGGAGCTAATGACGTTAGGAACAAAGAAAACTGTATCGCGGATATTTTTTCACAACAATGATTGAAATTATTAGATTTCGTGATCATTGAGTTACATATAAACTCTTTTACTCGTGATTATGTCAAATTTTTCCCATCTTGCAATGCTACGAAATATAAAATTTCGAAGTTTGGTTTCGCATTAAGAAAACATTCTATCTAGTTCTAGATTCTTTGATAACGAAGCCGGATATAAAGTTTTGTGAAAACCCATTAATATTTATGACCGCTATCGTGCACACAAGACATCGACGACAGACAGATAAACAGACAGACAGATAGACAGATATCACTCCAAAAATAATCAAATCGTATTCACGAGGTTTTAACCATATCATCATCATCATCACTCATATTGCCTAGTAATAAGGCTTTCAGCTTGCATCGCTATCCTGGTGGATCCTGTTCCGGAGTCCTTACTTCTAACCAGCTCGCCCATCTCATCAGATATACAAACAGATAGAGGGACAACACTGCAAAAATAGTCAAAACGTATTCACGAGGTCTTAAAACATATATTGACATCAAATTCAAAAAAATATTCGTGAAAACAATATTTTCTCCGTACTATATTACATAGTATGAGAAAATTAAAAAATGAAAATCTGAGAAAATCGAGAATGCAAAAAAGTATGTCAGAGCATTATTATGTAGGTGATTTAAATTTAGAAATTATATACATACAAACTCCCGTGTAAAGGACATAATACAGTGAAATTATTCTTTTTAAGATCCAGATTTCAAAATGGTGGACCTATTTAATAATTTGGTCCAAGAAAAAGTTTATTTTCACATCATTAAATGGATAGTTTAAAAAAATTAATAACCTCATTATTTTTTCTGTTCTTAAGGACAGATCAGCAAAAAGTTTTAAGTATTTTTTGTGACCTAAGGAATTTTTAAATGGCACTTATAAAAGCTTCGGTTTTTTTTTGTCTGAAACACTGATAATTTGAAGGACCAATTAAAAATCAAAAAACTTTTAATTATCATTTTCTTCTAAAAATAATTTTTATAGTTGAGTATTAAAAAGGAGTCGTTATAAATGATTGTACTATTTGTGACGTTTAATTTTTATAAGCACACATTTTAATCTAAGGAATGCTAACTTCTAATAATATAATAAAACTGAAATTTCAATTGAACTTTTTAATAAAGTTTTAATACGAAGCATTTAGAAAACACTAATTTAAAAACAATGTATATATATATATATATATATATATAATATATAAGATGGAAATTGGAAGTTATTAAAGATATTGAAGTGTTATAGCATTTATGCGCAAAGCAGCTCTAAATACTATACACGATATAAATATAAAATATAAAAAGCATTTGAAATTTGAAAAAAGAAGGAAGGCTTAGCGAGAAGCTTAGTTAATGGCGGTAAGGGGTTGTGACCTTACACCCCAGTTGTCAACATGCATGTCATAAATGCCGCGGCATTGCACTCCTGGACGCCAGCCCTGGTTGAAGCCAACCTCCGGAGTGACAATAACAATCATCACAAGACCGTTGAAAAAGAAAAGTCCAATGATAAGATGAAGTCCATTACTGGATGGCAAACTAGTCCTTCAGACTACAATGACCAGTATATATCTGCGTGTTATCGTTCTGCGGTCCTGTTATTCATAGTATGCGAACCTTCATCGACCAAATTGATATAAAATTGATTTTAACTTTGAACAATATGCATTATTATTACCATAGAAATTATCAATATAATGTAGCATAAAAGGAATGGGGTATTGCTGTAGATATGCTTGTTGTAAAAATGTCCTATCAAAATCAATACGGATGTCTTCATTGTTGATAATTCCCTGTATTCTAGCCAATCCCCCCAATAATACATTCCTAAATATATTCAAGTGAAGATTGGAATTCCAATTTATCAGACCGTTGATAGGTATATTAAAACTTTTTCTTTTATCATAGATAGTAAAATGTACAGGTATTTTACTGAAATCGATGCTTAAATCTAAAAATTCCACTACATTTTTAAGTGTAGTTGGATTTTCTTTCAAAATAAAATTTGTGGGTAGAAATCAAAATTCATTCTATAATTCTCCTCATCTCCATATCCGACTATCAAATCATCCACATAACGTAGGTATATGATTTCATTATTAAGATGTGATTGGCTTTCATAATAGGTTTTGAGTAGAGTCGAATTAGCTTTTGTAAGTTAAGTGTTATAACCGACTGTAACAGGTCTGAAACTAGTAGGACACTTATGCAATTTAGAAATATTAATTAATGACCTGACTTCACTTTCAATCAATGGCGATACAGGATATGCAACGACTTATGGGTACTTAATTCCAGTTTTTTTATCAACAGTTATATCAACCGCATGAAAATTGCAAATTGAACATTAATTATCTCAAGACCATTCAAGATAAGTTCATAATTACATACACTGATAAAGTTTCAAGCAATTACGCATTTACCTGCAAATACTATTATATTCAAACCTTAAAAGAAAAATATGAAAATGTTATGCTATATCGGAAAGTTAACATACCCCATCAAGAAATTAATAATAGGATTAAAGCCTTATATCAAAAAACATGTATTAAATACACTAGCAGAATTAAGTACCCATATTTATTAATATTCCTAAATTGCATAAGTGTCCTACTAGTTTCAGACCTGTTACAGTCGGTTATAATACTTATCTTACAAAATCTAATTCAATTCTACTCAAACTTTTAAAACCTCTGTTGCATCAAATTAATAATAAAGGTAGTTACATCATCAAGAACAGTCAAGAAGTTATAAAGTCTTTAAAATATCACAAAAATCCATTATACTTTAAAACCTATGACTTTCAGGAACTCTTCAACAATATTGATCTTGAAAACCTATCTCATATCCTAAACCTTTTATATGAAGAATACGACTTGAAGAAAGCAATAGAATTCATTAAATATAAGTCTTTAATTAATATTGTCATCAAAGAAAACTACCTTATTAATGGAATTTTTTTCTATCAGTAAATTAAAGGCATCCTCATGGGAGGGGGGTGCTCATCTATACTTGCAGATTTGTACCTCAACTATTATGAAAGAGAATCGCATCTTAATAATGAAATCATATACCTACGTTATGTGGATGATTTGATAGTCGGATATGGAGATGAGGAGAATTATAGAATGAATTTTGATTTCTACCCACCAAATTTTATTTTGAAAGAAAATCCAACTATACTTAAAAATATAGTGGAATTTTTAGATTCAAGCATCGATTTCAGTAAAATACCTGAACATTTTACTATCTATGATAAAAGAAAAAGTTTTAATGTACCTATCAACGGTCTGATAAATTGGAATTCCAATCTTCTCTTGAATATATTTAGGAATGTATTCTTGGGGGGATTGGCTAGAATACAGGGAATTATCAACAATGAAGACATCGGTATTGATTTGGATAGGACATTTCTACAACAAGCATATCTACAGCAATGTCCCATTCCTTTTATGCTACATTATATTGATAATTTCTATGGTAATAATAATGCATATTGTTCAAAGTTAAAATCAATTTTATATCAATTTGGTCGATGAAGGTTCGCATACTATGAATAACAGGACCGCAGAACGATAACACGCAGATATATACTGGTCATTGTAGTCTGAAGGACTAGTTTGCCATCCAGGAATGGACTTCATCTTATCATTGGACTTTTCTTTTTCAACGGTCTTGTGATGATTGTTATTGTCACCCCGGAGGTTGGCTTCAACCAGGGCTGGCGTCCAGGAGTGCAATGCCGCGGAATTTATGACATGCATGTTGACAACTGGCCCCTTAGTGCCATTAAGTAAGCTTCTCGCTAAGCCTTCCTTCTTTTTTCAAATTTTAAATGCTTTTTTATATTTTATATTTATATATATATATAAATATAAAATATATATATAAATATATATATATATATATATATATATATATAT